>JAGEOH010001775.1:7500-13000 GCA_032207245.1 Pardosa pseudoannulata | reverse complement strand
ACAGAGATTATTACATAATTTATCATAAAATTTAGTTTTAAAAAAGGGAATATTAGAATTATTCTAAGGTGCGTATGCAATTTATGGAAGCACGGATTGAAACAGCTTTATATTGCATGTTTTGCATGCTTATTATTATTACTATTTGTTTATTTTGTCGAATTTTGTTTGTTTGAATGTCTAAAGATTCTAAGAAACATGTACACTTTCTCCGAAAATTTTCCCTTTTACATCTTATTTATTTAATTTTCCTTTTTACAGAAAAATTATTTCCTGATATCTTACTGACTTTGCTAAATATCTTAAAATTCACCCTCTCTAAACAATCAATTTAATCATATCAGCCATATTCTTTTCTAAACATTCCACACACGAAACATCTGCTAAAATCAACATCTGCTAAATTGAACACCTGTGTAATAAAAAATATAAATTTTACACCAGGAGAATGAATATTCAAATAAAGCTAAAATAGTATATGAAAATTGCATTTTAAATTCTATAAATACCAAATTAATTTTTAAAAAAATTAGAATTAATTAGATACTCTCAAAACTCTTTAAAATTTCCGTGTATCATTACAGAATATTTTAGCGAAAATATTCTATTAATAGTCTGCAAAAGTTCTTGTTTAGAGGCAAGTTACTTGACTACGTGTAAACGCAAGCATTCTAACTCCATGTGAGTCAAGTAAACTAAGAAAAAATACGCATGAGCGGAATTACTTGACTTGATCGTCTACTTCAAGGTCAAGGTCAAGGTAATTGGTTTTTACGGAGTACCTAGCAGTGGAAATGCACTACTTCAACCTCCGAACGAGATAAAGATCACAACATAATTTGGTGCAGAAAGAAAAATGAGTTTGCCAAACAGAAAATTTAATACGCTTACAGCGGCTTTCGTAAAACGAAAGAAAAATGCTGTAAGGTGAAGAAATCGTTCACATAACAACGTATATGTGAAAAACAACGCGTTGAATGATTAAAATAATCATTCTGTACCTTGAACAATGACATAAAAGCACAGTAAGTATCAAATTTACACTCGGCCAGAGCATAATCACATAAAATTGAAAAACAGTAATTCAGTATCGCCATCTAGTGAGCGCAGGGAGAATTACAAACTACATAAATGTTTAGGTTACAATAAAAAGGTAAAATGAACACGGTGAAAAATTAATCGGCTCCAGGTACAAATTAATACACATAAAAATAACAAAAAGATATTTTATATTTGATTTTACAAAATTTTAAAATTTTTATAACATTTTTCTAAGTTTTTTAACATTTTTTTGGTTTTTATATTTTTTATAAGACAAACACAGGACAACACGAATCAAGTGAATAAAACTTGATTAGTAAGATAGCGGAAATGATGCGATGCCCAAAAAATAGGGGCAAGCTAGAAATAATTATTAAGTTAAAAATAAAGTAAAATTTGGGATTTTGAAAAAATTGTCCATCAGCGGGGACAGAACGCGGAACCCCGAGCTTAAGAGCTAAACGAGGCAGGCACGTTACCGACTAGGCTATACCTACTCGGTGAAAGAAAGAAAAGTAACAGTGCGAATAGAAAACAAATTCAAGCCGGGCCCTGAAAACGGTGCTTCACTCGTTTCTCCTCCTTTTAGATGGAGGAATCGACATATCAGAGCGGTAAATAATTGCTCTAGGTCTTTTTGCAGAGCTCGGGAGAGCAGGATCGTAAACAGGAAGGTTGTGAAGCACAGGATTCGGAATAGAATCAATGCTGTGAAAAAATCGAGTAGCTAAGCGTTTAAATTCCGGAAGAACAGGCCGAACTTTAAGATCAACATGAATCACATCATTCCGCACATACCAAGGAGCAGACGTACAAATCTTGAGGACATAATTTTGAACAACTTGAAGTTTCATTAGCAGTTTATAAGAGGCAGTGCCCCAGACGGGACAGCCATAGGTCATTATTGGACGGATGTAACTTTTGTACAATAATAACTTCGTTTTAGTATTCAGGCGACTTCGATGATTAAGATAGGGGCGAAGAGTAGCAGTTGCAGCCTTCACTTTTTTAACAATGTTTTCAATGTGAAGCCTCCAAGTTAATTTGGAATCTAGGGTAACACCTAGGTATTTATAAGAATTTTCCCAGGGAATATTTTCGTCGAAGAGTTGTAAATCATTATTATCAATAAAGTTAGTGACATTTCTGCGGGTAAAGATAAGGGCAGCACATTTAGCCGGATTTACCTTGATGCGCCACGAAATGAGCCAAAGTTCGTAAATTTTGAGGTATTTTTGAATAGCAGCAAAAGCACGTCGTGTTTGTTTGTGTCTGGAAAGTATGGCAGTGTCATCTGCGTAGAGGCAAAGCTCAATAGACGGATCAGATGGCATATCGTTTATATAAATATTGAACAGTTTCGGTCCAAGTAAACTGCCTTGAGGAACCCCAGAAAGAATAGGTCGAGGTGTAGAGAGAGTGTTGTTAACTCTGACAACGAACTCACGATTTTGAAGATAGCAATTAAAAATTTTAATGAGCTGGGCAGGAAAATTTAGAATAATGAGCTTGTAAATAAGCCCTTCCAACCAGATCTTATCGAAGGCCTTCGCAATGTCTACGAATACAGCTGCGGTGACCTGCCGGTTAGCATTGGCGGCATGGATGAGCTCTGCAACCCTCCAAAGCTGATGCTGTGTAGAGTGTTTAGCTCTGAACCCAAATTGTTCAGGGCGAATGATATTGTTATTGTTGCAGAATTCATCCATGCGACGAGCAAGGATGTATTCATAGACCTTGGAAAGTCCAGACAAGAGACTGATCGGACGAAAATTTGAGGGGACGGTGTGGTCGAGTCCCGGCTTAGGCAGGGGTACCACCACCGCTTTCTTCCAGACAGTAGGGAAATAATTTAAATTAAGAAGACTATTAATGATAAAGGTAAGGGATATAATAAAATTAGCTGGAAGATGGATAAGCATATTAGTGGAAATATTATCTACACCAGGTGCTTTATTCTTTTTGAGTTTCTTCAGGTAAACGAGAATTTCTGAAGGGTATGTAGGAGTGATATTGTTATCCGTGGAAGAGTTGAGAAACTGTTCGACACTCGGAATGACACGAGAGAAGGTTTCGGGATCAAGAACATCCCGATTAGGTGTGAACTGACTTCTAAGACTGTTAGCCAAAAGTTCAGCCTTATCAGTGTTTAAAGTAGCCAACGAATTAGGTCCTTGAAGGGACGGAATGTGTGTTCGTGTCCTACGAAGACGTGAGGCAGCCCTCCAAATTCTGTTGTCAGTAGTCGTTAAAGACTCAACATAAGTGTTCCAACGTTCTCTGCTACAGGTCCTAATCTCTTTCCGGACCAGGGCTTGTAAACGATTTAGAGAAACTTTGAGATTAGGATCACGCGAAACCTGCCAGTCCCTCCTAACAGAATTCCTATCATTAATCAACCTTCTGATATGCTGGGGAAGACGATAATAATCGATTGTCCGCACGTGAGGTTTGGAAGCCTCCGCATAAGCACTAAGAATGAGATCCCGGAAGCGACACACCGCTTCTTCGGCGGCGGCCGGCGAGTCGATGTTGTGAAAGGGGTAGCCTTTCGTACTCAGGATGTGCTCATAATCCTCCCAGTTGGTACGGAGGGTGTGCGGAGAGCGGACATCGATTCCAGTGATGTTAAAAACCAGCACAACAGGAAGGTGATCAGAGGATAGGTCATTAATAGCAGTAATTTCATGGGGATAGGGGAAGTTGCGGGTAATAGCAAAATCAATAATTGATGTGTTACAGCCGAAATAAGTAGAAGTATTCGGGGCGATAACTTTAGCCAAATTGTTATCTACCCAATGCCGTAGTTTAGAACCGCGTAAATCAAAGTTGCGGCACCCCCAAGAATAGTGGTGCGCATTGAAATCACCCGCCATGATAAAATTAGGATAATTTTTAGTTAAAATTTCAATATCAGGGACCAGCAGCCTATTACTTCTACTATTACATGCATAAATAGCAATAAGCGCAAATTTTGGTAAATTTGGAATATAAATTTCGATAATAGTAGCTTCACAGTTTTGAAGCTGGGGAGTAGGGATCCTAGCATGAGAAATAGTATTTTTGAGGTAAATAGCAGTGCCATCCCCCGGACGACCATTATTACGACTACGAGGCCTGTCATCATGGTAGAATTCGTAGTTCGCAATATTACACGTATGACCCTGGGAAAGATGAGTCTCAGAGACCAAAAACGCGTCAAAGTTATTATCGCACACAAACTGCCTAGCTTCGTGAAGCCTAGACCAAAGTCCATTGGCATTCCAGAAGCCAATATTTAGAAAGTTCAAGTTGGAGATATCGAAAACGAAGCCGAAAGACAGGGGGGACGAGTCCCTAACAATGAAGAAAAATTAAAAACACTCTACGGAGAGAGTGTAACCACACTCTCGTAGAGTATGAATATCCTGTCCATAGGGTGCGAGGCCGCCCTAATGGAAGGGAGAGCAGCTCTAAACGCTGCTAAAATAAGTTTTTTGTCGTAACTGGCCTCCAAGGTGACCAGATACTTCAAAAAGTCGGTGTCTGCCTCGTTACTGGGGACCGACGAATTTTGAGGAAGGGGAGTTGATCGTCTACTTGACTCGTGTAAACGCGGTGTAAGATTCAATTGATTAAAAATATATCATACAAGCGCCCTCTATTAACACTATTTTGAACTAATTACAAAAACGTACGATAATTTATAAGCCAATGCCATAATTTTAGGACCCAGAATCCTTAATTATGCCTGTGAAGATTGCCAACACTGCTTGG
The DNA here is from genome assembly GCA_032207245.1 of Pardosa pseudoannulata. Taxonomy (NCBI): domain Eukaryota; kingdom Metazoa; phylum Arthropoda; class Arachnida; order Araneae; family Lycosidae; genus Pardosa; species Pardosa pseudoannulata. The sequence continues at coordinate 8,203 of JAGEOH010001775.1, read as the reverse complement.
ATTGACTTGCACTTGAGCTTTCCAGACTGGCGGTTCTCATCCGAACAGACAGGATGGAGGAGAGAAAGAGAGAGACCTGGATCCCGAAACGAGAAAAGGAGTTTTGAGTTCCGTCCTCCATAATTGTCTTATTGTTTTAGTCCCTTTTTATTTTTCTCTTTTTTTATTAATTTTTATCTTAAAAAAACTCAATTGGCTTCTATTAATTTTTTAAAAATTTTATATTAATATCAATAAAATCCATTAATGCAGTAACTTCTCCTCTCCTTTATTCTTAATGCCTATTGTGTTTTTACTTTAAGATTTCAACTTAAGTTGGCGAAAAGCCAAATTCAATTTATATATTAAATATCGGGTTAAGGCCATAAACACGTATTACTACTATACGTCACCCACTCAAATAATATATTTTTTATTATCTTTTCTATGGGTTTCTTTTTCAGGTACAAACTTTTTTATGTTTTGCTCGATTAATAGTTCCCCATAGAAACCCCACTTCCACAGAAAACGCAATTACCATAGGCAGGTTAAAGGATTCCATTAAGCTTAACTTATTCAAACACTACACATATTTTACAGATAAAAAAGGTAATTATTAACAATAAACCATTAATAGTAGAATAAATATATAAATGCTCGTTGATACATGATATTGACACTTGATCAAACACTGACCAAAATTTAAAAAAAAAAAAAAAAAAAA
>JAGEOH010001775.1:0-5000 GCA_032207245.1 Pardosa pseudoannulata | reverse complement strand
TATATTAAAATTGAGTTATAAATTAATTTAGGCAGCATACACAGATGTGTGTATCTATCTATCTATCTATCTATCTATATATATATATATATAAATATATATGTATATGTATATATATATATATATATATATATATATACACTCATGTCCATAAATTAAGGATAATGAAGTTCATGCAATGAAAGAGACAAAAGCAAAACAAATTTGACTTATTTGTAAAGTCTATTTATTAAACAAAAGGTAAAGAACAAAAAAGATGCTATATGTTTGACATAATTAATAAAAATTGCGATTTTTACTCCCTGGAGCAAATTTCAAAAAAGAACCTATTTACAGAAAACAGTATAACATGGTTAGTATGATGGTTAATACGGAGTATGTCTCCCAGACGATGCAATACAAGCGTTACAACGCCTACGCATGCTGAGTATCAGATTATCAATCTGATCTTGGGGAAAATTACACCACTCATCAAGCAATGCCCTCCGAAGTTCCGATAGACAGTTGGGAGGGGGTTGACGGGCTGCAATTCGTCGGCCAAGCATGTCCCACACATGCTCTATTGGATTCAAGTCCGGTGAGTATGCTGGCCAATCCATACGGGTGATATCCTCCAATTGAAGGCATTCGTCTACAATGTTTGCACGGTGAGGTCGGGCGTTGTCATCCATATACAGAAATTCAGGACCCATGGCGCCCCGAAACAAACGTACATGTTGTTCCAGAATGACATCCCGATAGATGTGGCCTGTCATCGTTACACTCTGAACATGCAGGTCAGTTCTGGAACCAAGAATAATTCCTCCCCAAACGAGCCATCCTGTACCACCGTAACGGTGTCTTTCAATGGTGTTCTCTTGGTGGTAACGGGTACCTGGCGCTCTCCATATGAAAGTCCAGCGAGAATCAGAATGTAAACTGAACCTGGACTCGTCGGAAAACATCACACAAGACCACTGTTGCGGTGTCCACAATGCATGCTCTCTAGCCCAGCATAATCGCAGGCGACAGTGAGTTGCGGTAAGGGGAACACATCTGACAGGCCTACGAGCATATAGACCAATGTTCCCTAAGCGTCTGTACACGGTCTGCCTTGAAACTGTCGTACCGGTAGCTGAAAAGAGCTGACGAGACAGGTCTGATGCTGTGCTCCGTCTGTTTCTTTTGGCAGTAACTGCCAAATACCGGTCATCATTCGGTGTAGTAACTCGGGGGCGACCTGTGCTGTAACACCTACTCACATTACCATCATGTTTGAATCGTTGCCAAAGCCTGGAGATGACACTCTGGGCGATTCCAAGTTCCTCGGATACTTCCAGCTGGGTACTCCACATTCCAGTCGTCCGATAATTCTACCACGTAAAAATTCATCTAAATGCTTCTTTTGTGCCATAACTATGCGGTTATTGCACTGAAAGGCTTTTCAAGCGCTTGTGAACAATTTTACTTCTTTGCTACCATTCCTTATATACCCCTTTCATACACTCTCGTCATTGTGACGTACTATCCGTGCCATCTGGTGCTTTCCTGCAATTCGCATATTCTCCTTCAAGATGTGTGTGATAATTCTACAGGTGAAATTTGAATTTTAGAGCTCAATTTCTGTGTGATTCTGAATTATCCTTAATTTATGGACATGAGTGTATATATACCTGAGTGTTTTATAGATGATTCACTATTTCTCCTCCTCTCACAGCACACAGGATCTCCAGGATTCAAAAGAAATATATTTTAAGCATTTTACCCCTGTTAATAAAATATGCATAATAATACTGTATTATCAGTTGCTTAAATATTATTTTCATACACTTATGTTTTATTTTATTCAATTATCTTTTCAAATAAAATTATTTAAAGGCTTTAAAGGTGATGAGGCAACTGGACTATATGGGCCGAGCCCTTCAATCCAGAGGCTTCTGCCAGTAAGCACAAAAATGACAACGAGCGAAAATAGAAAATAAACGCATAAAAGAGCAAAGACATAGAAGGGTGGATTCGTGAGTTCATAACACAAAACTAGAGAGTAGAGGGTTTTGGGATAGAAAAACAAATTATTTTTGTGGACAGTGACATCCGTACGAAAAAAAAAAACGAAAAAATATAAAATAAAAATGATCAAGATCGAAAAAATTAAAAATTTTGAAAAAATATAAAAAATACGCTTTAAAAAATAAATAAATTGCATTAAAAATCCGAAAAGGGTCTAAATATTAATAAATAAACATGAAAAATATTTTTTATTAAATTAGATAAGGTTTTAGAATTTTAAAATATATATTTATAGTTTTTCAAAATTTAATATTTTCGCTCTTATCATTAGTATTCAATAGATAAAATTATTTAAATATTACTACATTTTAATATATTATATACTTATATAAAAAAAAAAAATTGGATTATTTATTGACAATGAACTAAAAATATGTTTGCTAGGTCATTCAACAGGAAAAAATGAATACTTACATTCATGTTTATTCTATTTCATTACTTTATGCATGATGGTTTCCATATTTATATCTATTCTTTTCATATCTAGGTATTAGAATAAAATTTTTATTGACTCTACATTGCAGAATATCAGTATTTTTTTTTTATACAAAGACTTTGTTTTTAAGTTAAACAGTTCATACTGATATAAAAGGTATTTTCTTTTTGTGGTATTATATTCTAAGAGATGATGATAATTTAAGTCTATGGCCATAATGGCCATAAACATATATTAAATATTTACGTGCAAAATGCTTTTTCACTTTACTAGACTCAGCCTTGATAGACTCAGCCTTGAACACCTTTAACTGTGTACATACAAATTTTTCCAATATATTCTGCACTTTAAAAATATACCAAATCTGTTCTAGGCTAAGAAAAAGTATAATGCAACATAGCTTATACTGAAATATTTTATATAATCTATGAAAAATATTTACTACAATAATTAAAAATTAAAATTTTTATTACTTTAAAATATTTTTTCAATTTTTCTTACTTTTTGTAACAACTTGCATAAGGAAAATTCCCAAAGTTGCTGCACATTACAAATTGAAGAATCTGTTACAAAAAAAAATGCTGTTATATAACTAATACTAAAGCTATATGAAGTAGAAGGACAGAGTAAAATGTGGAATGTGTTAAAAAATATTTAAGAATCACCTTACATTTAAGAAATAACTGATCCAATCTTTGTAAATTTATAAAAACGTTTATGCTTGTCAGAAAATCTACACCCTATTGAAAACAGAAACATTAAATATAATTTATGACTGTACTACAGAAATATTGTTAAATTTTGACATCAATTTAAGAAAGTCCTGATATTAAAATTTTGTAAACTATAACTTATGAAAAATAATTGTTTGAAAATAAATACTCACATTTAAATAACACCTGGTTCCATCATTAAATACCTGTTCATGTTTGCTAATTGTCCAGAAGATATACTAAGAAACTGAAACAATAAATATATTTAAAAATCATAATCTGAATGAAAACACCAAGCACATGAACAAAAACTTGAATGCATGTCAGAAAATATACACCCCATTGAAAAACAGATGCATTTAAATTAATTTATGAAGAAACTGAAGATACAAGAAGTCTATAATATTACAGAAAAATGTTAAATTTTGACATTAATTATAAAAAGTCCTGTCAGTTTAATCTTTGTAAACTATAACTTTATGAAAAATAACTGTTTGAAAATAAAATACTTACATTTAAATAATAACTGGCTCCATCATTAAATACTTGTTTACATTTGCTAATTGTCAGAAGATTACTAAGAAAAAAGAAACAAATATAATTAGAATCATAATCTAAAGAAATACAGAGACTTACTTTTAGAACCAGAACAATGATACTTCCATACTTACCATGATTACAGTAAAGTAGTTAAAAGCTTCTAATTTCTTTTTTTTCTTGGTCCCTTCCAAATTCCTACTGTCTTCAAGTATTTACATGCTTCAAACAAATGTCTGAATAGAACAAAATACTGTCACCATGATTTTTTCAAATTTCAATTTGAATATATATTTTTTTATTTACCTGTAACCCTAGGTAGGGGCCCCTAAATGGGTTACTAACAGCTGAGACTGGCTGCTCCCATGTTTTTTATAGAGGTATGCTCCTCTATAAATGTTTTACTTTTTTCCATCTTTTTATTGTCTACTAATTTGATAAAAAATTTCTCCATTTTTCTCTCTGACTTTGTGTTTAATCATCATGGTGACAAATGAAAACAAGAAAAATTTCTTTTCATCATCTTTATGTGATGATCCTTTAAAAAAACTCAAAATCAACAATCAGCAATCACAGCAATCATATTTTTGCAAAAATTTGGCTTGTTGAAATAACAGTTTATATTCTTAAAGAAAAATTTCACTCACATCTCTCATTGTTTCATAAAATTCATCAGAGGGCCATTTTAAACCATATGTAGAATCAGAATCCAATATTATATTCCTTAAAGTAAAGCAACAGAGTATGATTGTCTAATCCTTAGGTTCTACTAACACATTTTCACAGTCCTTGCATGAATATTTTTTCAAATATTTTCTTACTAAAAATCCAGAAATGTATGCAATTACATAATTTTCTATATTATTAGTCGTTGGTTCAGGAATTATCATCAATAGTTAAAGGCAGTGTGTCATCCCAGTAAATCATCATCAATACATGCTTTAGCTATAATGTTTTCGATCTTTAACACTATTTAAATTCAAGTAAATTTACATCATTGTCTTCTTCACAATTAGCATTAGTTTTTCTCACAAGACTATGAACAATAACAGCACGAACAGCATTCGAAAATCAAAAGCACTGGGATTAATCATTAAACCCCCCTTTTCTCCTTATACTTCAAAATGTATTTTCTAAACAATCCTGATTTAACCTGTTAGAACACAAGAAGGAAATACAGGGTATCCGCCAAAATAATACTTTTCAAATCCATGACTTTCCATGACTTTCCCTGATTTTAGCAAATAATTTTCCATGACTTTAAA
>JAGEOH010001774.1:7500-13000 GCA_032207245.1 Pardosa pseudoannulata | reverse complement strand
AAACTTGTTTGTTCCCTGTACATCACTTACCTATTTTTATTCTTCAGTGTAGTTAAGTTTTAAATAACAAAACCTATAACCATATGTTAGTTTTTATTTCAGAAATGGCAACTGCGAAATAAAAACAAATTTGGCGAGTTTTTAATTACTGAAAACAAAAATCTCGGTAAAAAATTAAAATTAAAAACATAGTTTTATAAAAAAAAGAAATGAGTTTAGCGTTTATCAGATATGAATATGGTCTCATATACATATACACAATCATATATTTATATATTTACACTTGAATTTAAATAGCGTAGATACGTTTTTGTGTTTCCCGGATTACCAAATATTTGGCGATAATAATGCCAACAATGAATAACACTGCCATATTTTGACGCCAACTCAACAATGGAAAGCGCGTGCGGAAAAATAAAAGTGCCATTTTCGTCGGTTTTTCGCTGATATCTTTCGAACTAATTGGAATATCGAAACGCGAATGGGCGAAATGACATCCCGGGATCGTTCCGCGTCTTTTGGTACCTTCAGCGCCCTTCTGCGTCCAGCGGTTCTCGAGGAGATAGACGCACATACATACATACATACATACATACATACAAACATAGTTACAATCAGATTTTAATATATAAGACTAGCTGCTTCGCACCCAGCCTTCGGTCTGGGTTAAAATATTTCACTAAAAGTTTTAGAACAATACAATTAATAATATAAAAATTATATATATTGTATTAAATAATTATGTAAATAATATATTGTAGATTGTAATATTGTATTCTAATATATTGTATAAATTCAATTTCTAATACAAAGTTCTCATCTTCGCAGCCTTGCTTAATGTTCATGTAAATTAGAACCATTGTTATATCATATTTAAAAATCCTAAAGTTGCAAGATTGCTCACGAATATTTATAATTTATTTATAATGAATTCACAGTTATAACTATGTATATGATCTATGTTTCGAAACCGCTGTGTTATGATGCCAAATTCCACAGATTCTCTAATAGTTGACGCAATAGTGTGTTAAATTTTTTAACCGATGGATTCATATATGTAGTTGTATTCATAATGCATAGCTAAAATTCAAAAAATTTAAAAAATTCTGTGTCCTTGTGTCCCATAGATTATCTCGAATATTCGTTATTTTAGCGGTAGGTCAGTTGACACGTTACTAACATTATAGACGAAACGTAAAGGGGTCAAATGATGATCGCTAAATTAAAAAGTAAATATTTTGGTAATGCGTGAAGCTTTAAATTTAAAATTTTAATTAAAATTTGTAGTCTATTTTTAAATTGTTTATTATTTTTACTTTCAATTTTTAAATGTATTTTTTCTTTTCACGATTGCTTCTAAAATCCCAGATTAGTAGGTTAACTTTGTAGACTATTGAAAAATAATATTATATACAGTTTTCTAATTGTTTGATTAATAAGTAAAGTATATTATATTACAATAAATGCCTCAATTAAATAAAAAGCAATACTGTTCTGGTCTAATGTTTTGTGCTTTAATAAACAAGAAAAATTTCTCCAAGCTTACAAATACTTTTTTAAGTATTATCAATATTGTACATTAATTTCTTAAATATAATAATATTTTTGAATTCTATAAATTTATAAAAATAATAAAATAAAGTAAATTTAAACAAATATCTTAATTATACATAAATTACAAAAAAATGACTCTGATCAATTACATTCTTAATTCAAAATAAATTAAATTTCACAAAATTAAAAAAAATATTTGCAAATTACTGAAATGTTTTGTTCATTCAGCATATACACTCTCTCACATAAACAATTATTTATACATACTAATACTTTTAATAGCGAAAATGTAAATTATAAAACAAAAATTCTGATACAAACTTTGAAATTTTTTATAAATTTTTATAACTAAAATAGCAGTTTTTTTTTTTATAAAAAAGTTGTTTTTAAAAAAAAAATTTTTTACTACGATAGATATATGAAATAATAATTATTAAGCAGTTGAAATTTTACTGTGACTTGACAGCATTTTTTTATTTCATCCGTTTCACGGAGTCTATCATTTGTGAAAAAAATTTATTAACTTAATCATTTGTGCTAATATGTATTATAATTCACAAACAATTATCAAAAACCAAATTTTATTAAATATACATGTGTAATCCTTTATATCTGTATATATAATTATACGTAGTGAACAATTTAAAAATCTGTAGTTCACTTATTTATGTATTAGCATAATGATTTAGTAATAAAAAATAAAATTTTAAAATAAAATATACAATGTTTGTTTTTATTTAAAAATTGACATTGTCATATACAATTAAAATTATGAAAATCAAACTAAATAATGCCCTTATCATTTCATTTTACAAAGTAGAAATAATGAACTGCCCTTCATTAAACAAAATAATTTCATATTTATTTGCATTACTGATAAATCATGAAACTGGTGACTTTAATAATAATATGCCTAATCTGAAATTTTTAAGCGGTTGTACTAATGGATTTTAAAAAAAATTTATCAATTTTTCTTATAATATAAAAATAACTTTTTTTAGCATTATGATTATTCCTTTAAATAATAATATTTCTTGTTTTAATTATTTAAATATTGTTATTTTCATATTTACGCTGTTATATTAAGCAAATAATTTTCTTTTAGATTTGAAAATAATAATTAAGTATATAAGTGAAATTTTAAATTCATCTCATATTTTTGTTGAATATAATTTTATCATCTATTAACAATAAATTTTTCATATAAGTCAATACCTATACTAACTTTTTTTTATAGTAAATAAGAATTTTGTTTGTTATAATACCACATGTTTACTAAATGAATTTGTGATAAATATTAAATACTCTAGAATATAGAAAATAAACTATTGAAATATAAAAAAAAAAAAAAAAAATTTTTAAAAAAAAAAACAAACCATTTTATTTTAACTTAACATTCTGAATATAAAATACTATGTCATAGTTATATTTATTTAAAATAAAAATATTGTCAAGATAAATATAAAATTTATATTTACCAAATAATAAAAAACATCTAGTTTAATACTATCAAAACCTATAACAATAAGTTAGTTTTCGTTTAAGAAATGGCAACTGCGAAATAAAAACAAATTTGATAGAACATGGCGAGTTTTTAATTAATGAAAATAAAATCTCGCCAAGATAATAAAATAGGAAAAAAAAAGAGATTTTCTGAAAATAAATGAGTTCACAGTTTGCATATTCCAAAATAGTCTCAAATACATAAATGCAATCATATATTTATATATTTCTACTTGAATTTTAATAGCGTAGATACGTTTTTATGTTACTCGGAATACCCAATGTCAAGCGATAATAATGCCAAGATTAAATAACACTGTCATTTTTTGACGCCAACTCAACAATGGAATTGCTAGCGCGCAAAAACAAAAGTGCCATTTTGGTCGGTTTTTCGCTCATATCTTTCGAACTAATTGGAATATCGGAACGCGAATGGGCGAAATGACATCCCCGGATCGTTCCGCGTCTTTTGGTACCTTCAGCGCCCTTCTGCGTCCAGCGGTTCTCGAGGAGATAGACGCACATACATACATACATACATACATACATACAAACATAGTTACAATCAGATTTTAATATATAAGACTAGCTGCTTCGCACCCAGCCTTCGGTCTGGGTTATACATGTTTCTTCAATGGAGTTTTAGAACCACTATTAAAAATAAACGTATTAATAAAAATATTGAATAAATCTCGCATGCTGCAGATTCTTGATGAATAAGATAGTTTATTAACAACATGCAAAACCTGCTATACATTTGTACATTCGTTTTATTGTTCGGCAACTACTATATAAGGGGGATTCCAAGACTTTCTCTACTACATAGGTCAAACTTTTTTACGTTATCGATATATATGCTTTTAATGTCTTTAGTGTAAACATTTCTTTGAAATAGATTTTTATTTCTTAAATTTCGTGTTTTATAAATATTTTCTTCACGTGCTTAAAATGCAAAGGAATTTTTTTTTTGTTTCATAACAATTATTACGCTTCATTTTTTCGGTGTATATAACACAGGTTCCTTTTTTGATGTACTGGAGAGCCAAGAATTGTGAAAATTGAGTTTTAGTCATTAATAAAGAATTCATTTTTTTCTCTATCATATAGGCTCAACTTGCATAAGATATTCGATAATTTTGTTATACAACAGTTCAAATACTTAAGTGAAATTCTTTCCCGTACATAAGTACATCGTTTGCCTAATACTATTTAGGACATTAGTGTTTTATACATAAAATTGAAGTTTTAAATAACGTTACAATCGCAATATAACAAATTATTTTAGAATGTAACCAAAAAAGCCTTTAATATAACTGAAAAATAATACATTTAATTGTAATAAACTTCCAATTAATCACATTCTTCCTATTTTATTATTCTCAATCAAGCTTGGAATTTATTTACTTACTAACCTCACTGGCGATGTTTTGTAGTGGCGAACATTTTTGTAACCTGACCATACAACTGAGTTTGTTAAAAGAACAGGGAACCCCCGCCAACTTCGCGTTAAAGCTCTAAGAATGGTAGCCTAACATTTTCTTCTGATCACTGTGTGACCATACAATTTTGATTTATATTATATTATTTTCCATCGCTCCTTGAGCAAACCTTTTCTTATATATTTAAAACACACAATGCTTAGAAAATTAGATATAGTAAACCATTAATGGCTCACTGTGGTTACTTTTTAATAGTTTGGATCCGTTGGCTTTGTAAACTGTTGAGAGATTAATTGCCCATAAATATAAATGCCCTTTTTCTAAGTAATTTCGGTTAATTAACTAAGAGTATATAATTCTATTTCAATGGCGCACTCTGCCTGAATTAAAGTCGCCAAAAAAGGACCCATTATAATGTTTGAAAGCATAAAAAGGATTTTGAATACTATAAATTTAAAACAATAATATAATAAAGAAAATAGCGTAAAACATTGTATATCCTGAAGTTATAGATAAATTTACAGAAAAATGTTCATTCTGCTCAATTTACATCTCATATATTGTATTAGTATATATTAGTATATTATTTATATTATATTAGTAATAAACTCTCCTTGAACAACTCTTTTCTTATACTATATTAAATGCATCTTATGCTGAAAAAATGAGGTATAGTGAACTGTTAACTGTTCACTACAGCTAATTTTTAATAATTTGTAGCATTTGGCTGTGTAAACTGTTGAATAAATAATTGCCGATAAAGTTTGGATAAATTAAGTAAGAATATGTAATTCTATTGAAATGGTGTATTATGCCTCAATTAAAGATGCCAAAAAGGCAAGGAATAGAATGTTCGGATGGAAAGCCTTTGAATTTTAGTAAACATCGCCAATAATTTTGCCAAATTTGCCAAGACTACCCTATTCATAAATATGTTCAATACTCATACACTTTAATATTGAAAAAAATCTCGGGCTTTCTAATGATAAAGAATAATTCTTATA
>JAGEOH010001774.1:0-2500 GCA_032207245.1 Pardosa pseudoannulata | reverse complement strand
CTAGGACACCAATCGATTAATCATTAAAAAGAGATTTCTCAGAAAAAAATAAATACAAGCTTTCAACAAGAAACCGTAATTAATGCTTCGGGCAAGTTTAAGAACTTATTTAAAATTTTGTTTATAACTGAAATGGAAACAAGATGAGTTTTTATTGATTTCCGATTTTACAGTCTCGAAAAAAATTGCTTTATTTGTTAGTGATGTAACAAATTTTTAATACTATCACATGATTACTTATTAAGAGTAATGCTTTTCTATCTATATTCAAAATATAAAATTATTTATTAAATTTCCTTTAAAACTAACGTATAGCCCGTCATATGACGGGATTAGTAAAATTTTTAGTTTTCAAGAATTGTAAAGTACTCTATGAGACTGGTAAAAATTGTCTGTTTTTTGGCTGAGAATTATCTGATACACGCTTAATTTTTTGTTTATCTTTACTGACCGCATGTTAGTTGCCAACTTTAATTTATCTTGTCCTACTACCTGATAGGATGCACGTCAGAGATTTTTATACTGAGACTGTATTGGATTGGTTTGTTTTGATATGGTTTGCTTCTTTTTGAGCGCTACGGTCTACTTTTTTGCAACACGAGGGCTAATGAGACCGGGACCTACTGCTTAAAACCCATTCCAAACGGTTACAAATATCCATGCCATAGTGGGATTCGAACCCACGAACTCCGGCATTGAATTATAGCATCCTAACCACTCGGCCATAATTCGGCGGTTTGGTTTGGAGCGCTACGGTATACTCTTTTGCAACACGAGGGCTAATTAGACCGGGTTTGGTTTGGTTTGGTTTGGGGTGCTACGGTTTACTCTTTAGCAACACGAGGGCTAATTAGCCCAGGTTTGGTTTGGTTTGGTTTGGGGTGCTACGGTCTACTCTTTTGCAACACGAGGGCTAATTAGACCGGTTTTGGTTTGGTTTGGTTTGGGGTGCTACGGTCTACTCTTTTGCAACACGAGGGCTAATTAGACCAGGTTTGGTTTGGTTTGGTTTGGGGTACTACGGTCTACTCTTTTGCAACACGAGGGCTAATGGCGCCAGGTTTGGTTTGGTTTGGTTTGGGGTGCTACTGTTTACTCTTTTGCAACACGAGGGCTATTGAGACCAGGTTTGGTTTGGTTTAGTTTGGGGTGCTTCGGTCTACTCTTTTGCAACACGAGGGCTAATTAGACAAGGTTTGGTTTGGTTTGGTTTGGAGTGCTACTGTCTACTCTTTTGCAACACGAGGGCTAATGAGACCAGGTTTGGTTTGATTTGATATAGGGTGCTACTGTCTACTCTTTTGCAACACGAGGGCTAATTAGACCAGGTTTGGTTTGGTTTGGTTTGGGGTGCTACGGTCTACTCTTTTGCAACACGAGGGCTAATTAGACCAGGTTTGGTTTGGTTTGGTTTGGGGTGCTACGGTCTACTCTTTTGCAACACGAGGGCTAATTAGACCAGGTTTGGTTTGGTTTGGTTTGGGGTGCTACTGTCTACTCTTTTGCAACACGAGGGCTAATGAGACCAGGTTTGGTTTGTTTGATATAGGGTGCTACGGTCTACTCTTTTGCAACACGAGGGCTAATTAGACCAGGTTTGGTTTGGTTTGGTTTGGGGTGCTACTGACTACTATTTTGCAATGCTAGGGCTATTGAGACCAGGTTTGGATTGGAGTGCTACTGTCTACTCTTTTGAAACACGAGGGCTAATGAGACCAGGTTTGGTTTGGTTTGGATTGGGGTGCTACGGTCTACTCTTTTGCAACACAAGGGCTAATTAGACCAGGTTTGGTTTGTTTGGTTTGGGGTACTATGGTCTACTCTTTTGCAACGTGAGGGCTAATGAGACAGGGACTTACAGCTGCAAGCCGATTCCGGAGGGCTACGAACATTCATACCATAGTGGGATTCCAACTCCCGAACTCCGATACCGAAGTTCAGCGTCCTAACCATTCGGCCACGATCAGCGGGATTCAGTATTGATAGAAATGGCTGATTACGTACAAATCTGAAGACTGGTAGTTTTCACGATTACAAAGATTTCTTTACTTCTTTTGAGGAAATACAAAACTAAAGTTCAATATTTTTGATAAAACAGAGAGATAATAATTCCTTTGGAACTAAAAAACGTACAGTAAGGAGTTATAAAATACTCTTTTTTATCTATTCGCCTAGTACAGTGTCGCAAAGAGAGTGTTTGCGAGCTGTGTCCAAAGAGAGAAAATCTAATTCATTAATAAGCAGCTGTAAGGATCAGAGATCAATATTCTGACGGCACTATTTTCTCCGATTTGTTTCCTACGTGATCTTTTCCGAATGGTAGACGTGATGGGAAAGTTGAGTTGAGTTGTTTTTCTTGTTTATCTTCCGAAATTTCGTGTTTGAGTTAATACAGGAAAGTGTAGTTACAACACATATAGTTGTAGTGGCTAGGAATATTTTCATCATTACGGTGCCTCTTATGCTTTAAGGAATCCGTCTACGTTAAAAACGTCATTTT
>JAGEOH010001773.1:0-10000 GCA_032207245.1 Pardosa pseudoannulata | reverse complement strand
ATATAAAAAGTGAATACTATAATAAAATATAAAAAACACAGATATCTAGAATCGTCAAGTTCGTAATCATCAGAGCAGTCCTTCAAATCAAACCCGTAATCCCAAAACACACTCAACAAAAGTATCAAAACAACAATTCAACTCACGAGTGTCGACACATCTGTTTACTACTGTATAAATCCCGTTCACAATTGTACAGTCAAAACAACTCTTACATTTTACGTCCCAACATCACATGAAAGCATTTTAAAAACTCCTGTAATTCAGGTCGAACCGAAACTGCCACGTCATGATAATTTAGAGGTCACAATCAAAATTTTCAATGTGCAAGTGCTTTTTCGCTTTCCAATGTCTCTATTGACCAAGGTCACAGACACTCCATTCGTTGGACTGAAAGTTTTTCATTCTCTCGTGCTATCGAATTTTAATAACTGTAATTCCGTCGTTCTTGGTATTATTTATTTTCTCTGTCTTGGGATAATTTTGATTACAAATTGGAATTTTAGTTTTTCTAACATTTAATTTAAAATTTTCTGCAGGATTAAAATGTCTTAGTCTAGTTGAATGTACTATTTCACTTTCTTGTTTAGTAAGAAGATTGGGTTTGTTAATCTCAAAATTTACACTTGAAAGTCGCTTTAGAATTACAAAGGGTCCCGTAAACACTGGATTCAGCTTTGGAGTGTTTGGATATGAGAAACTTTCTAGTATTACTTTATCACCTACTTTAAATTTAGATTCTTTGAAATGGGTGTCATATCTTTCTTTATTTATTTCATGATTTCTTATAGTCCTCTGTCTAGCAATTTTCCTAGCTTCTTCGATTGGAGGATACATTTCCTGATTGTCTATTAAGGTTTGATATGGTAATTTTCCATGCATTAAATAAGAAGGGGGAAATTTTGTTACAGTGTGAGGTGTCATTATAGTCCTCAGTTACTTCACGTAATAATTTGGTCCACGAAATGTTACCAGGATATGAATTTAATTTACATTTAAGTCTAGTTATCAAGGTCTGATTTACTCGTTCATTTTTACCATTCGTTTGCGGCCTATGGGATGTAGTTAGAAGCTGTTTAATATTATTATTACTCAAAAAGTGTTTGAATTTGGATGATGTAAAAGCAGCATTCCTATCGCTCAAAATTTTCTTAGGCATTTGATGTCGAAAAATTTGTCTTAAACAGTTAATATAGGTATCGGTGTTAACGTTCTTTGAGGCGAAAGTCCAAATAAACCTAGTGGCATGGTCAATAACAATGTGCAGATATTTTTTTGTTGAATTATAATAGTTTAAACCACCAACAGTGTCTATGGCAAGAATTTCAAAAGGATCGCTCGTAGGAGGTAACATTTGTAAAAGGCCGAATCTGGGTTGTCTTGGTTTCTTATTTAATTGGCATACTTCACAATGCTTCACGAAGTTGCTTACATCTTTGGTTAAACCTATCCAATAATATTGTGGAGATATTAAATTTGTAGGCCGAATCTGGGTTGTCTTGGTTTCTTATTTAATTGAATACTATGTTCTTAAACAATGCTTCACAAGTTTTTAAATTCACCTAAAACTCAAAATTTTAAAGGTTCCAAAAATTATTAAATTAACCTGGGAGTTAACACACAAAATTTTCAAACCACATTTAAAATAAAAATGTTATTATATTTTAGAATAATTTATGTAAACAAAATTTTTAAATGAAACCACCGAACATCGTAAATCACTAATACAATATAAATATCAATTTCTAATTTAAATATTTTTCAAAATTTTCAATGAATTTCAACATGAATTTTAAAATCAAATGCAATCAATAATTATTAAAACAATTTCTCTTAGAAACGGTAAATAGAAAAAATAATTGAAAGTCCTGCTGTTTGATTGTTCACAAAATTAAGTTTCTTGATTCTTGTTTACGCATAATTTGCACAGCAAAATAAACAAAAATTATTAAATTTTTACACTGTTAACATAAAAATAAACAAAATAATTCTTAAATCACTTCTTTAGTATTATCAATCAAATGAGAGAAACAATCATAAACATTTTTTTAAAGAATTATTACATATCTAGAAATATTATTCATTTAAACAAATTTTGATATTTTTTAAAGAACAGAAATTTCGAACTATAAGTTCTAGAAATACAATTAAATTTTAATTTCAAAATTTTACCTTCAATGACGAGAATTAGTGCAAGCAGTAGTTTTTCCTATCCAATAACATTGCATATTTTATCCAGCTTGTACTTTAATAACTTTTAAATTTTCAAATTTCCCAAACATTATTTTTAAATGTCACTGAAAATTTTACCGAGAATAAGAATTTTAATTTTGAAGCATGTCCTGGAAAATTGGTGGGTTGATATATCCTTGTCCGAAGAGTTCGTTTGGAGGCTTGAAACGGAACACGGCACGAACTCGGCGATCTCGATGCGGAACGCGCATTGTAGGGAACTGGATGCGGTGGCCACGAAAACAAATCAAATTGGGTTTTTGGAGTTCTTGTAACTCTCTCTGCAGTCGACGGGAGGCTGCCATGGTCTTGATGTTTATCAAAGGTAGTACAGGTCTGAGTTATCTTGGTAGGAAATACTGATGTTATTTTCGATATTCACAGTCACTAAAACTTCGAAAGACTTTAACCGTATGGACTTGAAATCCATTGGGATTAAATTTCCGTAAAGTCCACATTGTACTATTAGTCATCAAACTATTCATCATTGAAGTTCCCTTCGGATGATCAATCACCGTTTTATCCTCAAAAATCTCCGTCGATGTGTCGTTGTCCGTCATCGTTGCACCGTAATTTTAAAACATTATCCACAGATGAAAAAAACACACAAAGTTCGCAAAAGTTCACGAAGTAAATTCCATCAAAAAAAATGTCATTGCCATAGTAATGGACTCGAAATCCATTGGGTTTTCAGCGTAGATAAAATCCTGCCGGCTTAAAATGTAATCCATTTTTTATAAAACTCCTTCACAAGGAGAAAGTTCAACAGCTATAAGTAATGAGAATGCAGTCGGGCTTCATATTCAAGAGAACTCAGAAGTCTAATTTAAAACTTTATTTCAGAGCGGCAACACGGCACATCTGTCCTTCTGGACAATATACAATCCAAAGCCACAGAGTTCACTCTGCTCTCACACAAGTACACCCAAGAGCGCTGACAACAAGAATTTTCCCACAACAAAACAACTTACTAAGCGAATTGACTGCAATATCAGCAAAACACGAACACATGTTCCGCCAACACCTGGGAAACTGCTGTATAGACAGAAAGTTTACAGTTTTATGACAGAAAGGAATGTTAAGTGGAAAATACTTCGTTGACCAAACCATTTAGAGGCTGGGAAAGAGATTTGGATGAATTAAAATTGGAGAGATTAGACTTTTGAAGAAATATTAAAGTTAAATAATTTTGATATATTACATATATGTATATATGTTTACATACATATATATATATATTTGTATATATATGTAAATATATATATATATATGTATATATATGTAAATATATATATATATATATATATATATATATATATATATATATATATATATATATATATATAAGGCCTTTTACCTCATTACGAAATATATTTTCGCAGACCTTTTTATATCAAGTAGAAGCGAAATATTATTTTTATTAGCATTTAGCCTGTCATATGACGGGATCATTAAAATTTTAAATTTTTTATTATTGTAAATTACCCTATAAGGCAGGTAAAATTGGTTTGTTTTTTGGCTGACAATTATCTGGTACAAGCTGAATAATTTATCTTTACTGACCGTATGTTAGTTGCTAACTTTAGTGCCGAACGATGGCCGAATGGTAGAGCGCTGCTCTTCGGAACCGGAGTTCGCGGGTTCGAATCCCGCTGCTGGCATGGATGTTTGTAGCCGTTCGGAATCGGCGTTAAACTGTAGGTCCCGGTCTCATTAGTCCTCGTGTGCAAAACAGTAGACCGTAGCGCTCCAAACCAAACCAAACCTAACTTTAGTTAATTTTGTCCTATCACTTGATGGGAGGGACAGCACAGGTTTTAACATTGACAGTGATTACTTGGTGGTAATATATGTATGAAGTCCAAATTTTAGTGAATCGGTTGCAGGCAGTGTGGTTTTGTATAAAAAACAAACGAACAAACTTCTTAGTTTTCAAACATATATAACTTAAAGGCTAAGGCCCTTACTCTGGGAGTTGCGGTTCGTACCGCAAGTGCGGTATGACGTAGTCGCGGAAACTTGGCCTAACGATACCTAGTTGCCGCAACTAAGCTCAAACCGTACTCTGGGAGCACGGAAACGAAGGTGCGGGAACTAGCTTACTATCGAGTTTGAGAAATAAATCCCGCCTTTGGGCTGGGCTTATTTTAGAGGCGGAGTTTAATGGGATCTTCTACTTTGCACCATTTAAACCAATCAAAAATTTAAAATTATAATTCTGATTTTCAGTTTCGGCAACAGCAATGTTTGTAAATATAAACAAATAAATAATTCGCATTTTTCTTTGCATGCGTACGGTATTGATAAAAGTGGCATCCAAATCTCAAGAGTTTAAATCGAAGAGATTGTCTCACGGATATTTTTACCCATGATTAGTTTTATGGAGCATTATTATATACAGTATGGAATTTTATTAAGCATATAGAGGCGCTTGAATTTTCTGGGTTTCTGCAAGTTACATTCTCTTACAGATATATTTTATACATTACAATTATGATGGAATGCATAAAAATGATGTAACTGATGAATATTATGATGTAAATATTACTGCATTGAGATCATTGATAAAAAAAACTTGATAAAAAGTTATATTTGTACTGAAAAACTGTAAAATGATAGTTATTCCATCAAAATTTATCATATTACTACTATATATCAATACCTAAAATCTAAACATCAATGTTTTGTTTTGAACACAGTTATTAAAATATATAAAATGCAAGAAATTAAAATTTGAAAATCACAATATGAAAATTATGGTTATGATGAAAATAAAAGATATAAATATGATGAAAATTAAAGGTAAATAATATTTAAATCATACTTTGATAGTATTTTAAAAACAGTTTTATTATATGTAAACACAAATTTTGGGTTCAGACTAACATCACAGGTATCCATGAAGATTGTAAATTTTGTGCTTAAAATATGTAAAATAAAAGCCGAAAGTTATAAAGGCTTCGATCTTTTTATTACTTAGCATTGTTAACAAGATTTCTACTAGTATGAAAAACATAAAATATAAGATCAAAACTGAAGATACACAATATTTGCATCATACTTTTATACTGCTCTAAATTCAGCATTAATATATTTAAAAACAACTTTTTAGTTCATACTTTTAATATCAGTGGTATCCGTGGAGATGGCATGGAATTTTCTACATTTTTGGCAAAACAGGCATACTTTTCCTAACTGAGCTATATATTCGTAACTCAAATAAGCCGCCATGTTTTCTTACTATCGAGAAGTTCTCTCTACCAAATTTGCTGCCGGAAAGTTTCCGCAACCTGCAGCTATCGGTAACTTTCCGCATGTAACCCCAGAGTACCGAAGTATCGTTTGCTCTCAAAATTTCCGCGAGCTGACGTCAACGTGACGTCATACCGCACTTGCGGTACGAACCGCAACTCCCAGAGTAAGGCCCCAAATACTTATTGGCTTGGAACTTCAGTGCAAGAATCAGGATTTATACACATAACTTCGAAGCCACAGTGCTGGTATTTACTGGAATTTATAAGTTTAAGATAGCTCTTTATATAAACAAATTTGGGGCACTATTCATCAAATATTTATTTTGAAAATTTACATAAATATCTATATTTTGATATCGTCTTCTTTTTGGAGTGTATATATTACATACTGGCATAAGGTGTGATGCAAATCAAAATGCATTCAATGTAGATGTTGTTTTAACTCCTAACTTCCTATCTCCTATAAGAAGTTAGAGCCGAACGATGGCGGAATGGCTAGGGTGCTGGCCTTCGGAACCGGAGTTCGTGAGTTCGAATCCCACTATGGCATGGATGTTCGTAGCCGTTCGGAATCGGCTTTAAGCAGTAAGTCCCGGTCTCATTAGCCCTCGTGTTGCAAAAAGTAGACCGTAGCGCTCCAAAACCAAACCAAACCTATAAGAAGGTAGAAAATATAAAGCCACCAATACCTGTAAGCTACAACTGAGTCATTTCTAGTTTGAAATTGCAGTTGTAAGGTGCTTCCTATTTTTATTTATTTGATCGCATAAAGATAAATACGTTGTCTAATGAGATAAAACCTAAATGAATGATAACACTCACTTAAATAATAGAATGTATTATTTTATTAATTATTTCTTAAAATTATTTAAATAGTGGTAGAAAAGCATTTATTTCTTAAGACGCTACGTATTGTTTCATCCACATATACAGATTTATGGGCTAAATTCAAATCAAACGCGTATCTCTCCCTCATTACACCGTAATTTTAAAATACTTTCTTTTTTATTTTACATGGTCACGTAAAGATGTAAACGTGATATAACGCGATAAAACCTAAAAGATGATAATACCCACTTAAGGATACAAATGTATTTTTTGTATTAATTTTTTTACTTTTGTAAATAGTGGTAGAAAAGCAGTTATTTCTTAAGAAGCTATGTATTGTTTCATCCACATATCACCATATATGACTTTATGGGCTAAATTCAAGTCGAATTCGTATCTCTCGATCCGTATACCGAATATTAAAATACTTGCTTTTTTATTTACATGATCACATAGAGATGAAAACGTGATTTAACAAGATAAAACCTAAAAGGATGATAATACCCACTTAACGATACATATGTATTTTTTTGTATTAATTTTTTTTACTTTTTAAATAGTGGTAGGAAAGCAGTTATTTCTTAAGAAGCTATGAATTGCTTCATCATTGCTACGTCATTTTAAAACACTTGCTTTTTTTTATTTACATGGTCACGTAGAGATGAAAACGTGATATAACACGATAAAACCTAAAAAGATGATAATACCCACTTAACGATACATATGTATTTTTTTGTATTATTTTTTTTTTACTTTTTTAAATAGTGGTAGAAAAGCAGTTATTTCTTAAGAAGCTATGAATTGTTTCATCCACATATTACGATATTACATATGACTATGGCTAAATTCAAGTCAACGCGTATCTCTCGTATCTTAAGCAAATTAAGGAGATGAAATGGTCATTAAATCCATGGTTGCAAAAAAGTAGACCGTACCCTCCATAACAAACAAAACCAACCAAGAAAGTTTCAGGTTTGATTGGGTTGGGTTGTAGCGCTACGGTCTACTTTTGCAACATGAAGGTAATGGAGGGGGAACCTACTACTTAAGTACAGCCGATCCGACAGCTATGAACATCCATTCCTCAATGGAATTTGAACTAGAGAAATGTGGCATAGATGTTCATAGACGTTCGGATCGGCTTTAAGCAGTAGTCCGTCGTCTGTGTAGACGTAGAGCTCATTGAATCAGAGTCAAGGGAAAATAATCTGAAATTGGTATTTATATATGTATTATAACTAATATAAACTATATGGACCTCATGTTGAAAATGTCTCCTTGAAATAACTTATTTTAATAAAAGTAAATGTTCATTACATGCTAAGGGCCGGTCTCATCAAAGTTATTTAACTTCTAACCGTAATTAGCCCATGGTGCTAACCAATGGTGGTATGCAGTTCTCATTTTAAACAGATATTAATCGTGGTTAGCTATTAAACGACTTTGGCGAGACTGGTCCGATATGTGTAATTTTTAAAAAACGCCCTCTGGTGGGTGAAATTTTGAACAATTTTTTTTAATACCCACTATTATTTCAAAATATTCCTACATATATATTTATATATCTTGTTCAAATTTTCAGTGTTTAATAAAATACTTTTTATTTATCCACTGAAGTTCAAATACGTTTTTTAAACTTTTTGTGGATGACGCTTGATATTAATACAGTTTTTCAAATATTAATAAATCACCTTTAGTCACTATGAACTTTGGTAACGATGTTTGTTCACAGAATCGAGGGACTGCCAATAAAATTTTCAGGCAAACGCAGCTACGGTTTTGCTGAAAGAAGAATGCTACCATTAATACTATCATGAGTATCAGCAATATAGATGATACAAGTTAGGATTATAGATTATGCAGTAATATATCTAGGACGAAAATTCTTAACAGCAGGTCAAGTATATGTCTCCTTGAGTAGTGTTAAATCATTAGATGGACTATTAATTGTAGAGCTGGACTGCTCGAAACTCACTGGAAAGGTTCTTTGCAGAAAAGAAACATCAGAAGAGATAGCCAGAATGAAGAATTATAAACCAACATCAGATTCATAAATTAGAAACAAAAAAAAAAATTAAAAAGCGAAAAAATAGCAACAAACAAATATAATAGTCCAACACCATATAAAGAAAATGGAAAATTGCAAGAAAATTCGCTTTCTATTTCACCACATAATATTATGACTCTGCCACATGTATATTCATATTTATATTAATTTTAATTATTTAATAAAAATAACTAATAAAAATAACTAAAATAAATTTTTCTTTGTTGACCTAAGTAGTAATTGACTTTAAGTGTTTTGTGTATTACTTTGTTTTATCTACTCAACAAATATCCATCCTTCATTATGGCTTACACAATATTTCACTACTTTCTGAACAATAATTTCGATTGCAGACAACTATAAATTAGGGAATTTTAACTTAAAATCACCCTGTATTTTGAAATTTTACAGCTCAGATTTAACGTCCTTTGTACCTCTAATATGATATAGTTTACCTAAACTGAAAATTGTCCTCAAAACAGTTCTACGAGGGTTACTCTGAAATTTCTGAGATAAGACGAGAATTTACAAAAAAAGAATAAAGGTTTAATTTTAAAATACAAAATATTTTAACACAGTAGACGATTTTTTAATGACTTCCTTCAACTTGTTTCGCTTAGAATAAATTTTAAACAGAAGAGAAAATGCAGTTGACGCAAGAACATTTTTGCTCTATGATTTTCTACGATTTTAAAGCAGAATTAAATCAAGAAGAATGCTTTCAACGGTTGCAATTGGCATTAGTTTTGAATCTCCAACTCGTGCTACTGTATTCAGATGGTTTAAAGAATTTGGCAGAGGTCGCCATTTTCTACAGGATGAAGAACACACAGGAACGCTGCCGTCGGCAGTAATCCCGGATAATGTGTCTGCCATATGAAAAATGTTAATGATAATCGCTGTACCTAGAAATTATACAGAAGAAAACTTAACTTTGGATCCGCAGCCATACACAAAATTATTGATGATGAATTACATATGAAAAAAGTAGATGGTCTTTGGGTCCCCCATTAACTAATTGAGTACCAAAAAGGGGAGCGTGTCAGAATCAGTAAAGAAACTCTTAAATTGCTAAATGATGGTAGCCACCGCATTATTTTTAAAATTATAACGGGTAATGAAACGTACAAACGTTTCTTGACGTACCAACACATCAAGAAAGCAAAGTATGGGTCTTTGAAGTTAATCCCATGACAATGGTGAAAAGACAACGCACACTTAAAAAAATGATGTATGCCGTTTTCTTCAGAAGTACGGGATTGGTCAAATCCATCCAGTTGGAAGGACAGAAAACAGTGACAGCAAACTGGTATACCACTAAATATCTTCCACAAATTCTACAAGCAGTGAATGTTAGGGGACTAATGCTTCACCATGACAAGCATCTTCACATACAGCCGATTTAACAATTGAGTTTCTTAAAGAAAATCCAATTAAAGTGATAGAACATCCGCCGTATTCACCTGATATAGCTATGTGTGACGTTTGTCTATTCTTTAATCTAAATAAGAACTTACGTGGACGTTGTCTTCATTCAGAAGAAGAGATTGATGGGGCTATAAATGAATATTTTTTCATCTATTCCAAGAAATGGATGATTTGAGGCATTTACTCTGTGGAAAATTCGTCTACAAAAAGT
>JAGEOH010001772.1:0-13000 GCA_032207245.1 Pardosa pseudoannulata | reverse complement strand
CCATTTTGAAAATTAGGTAATCTGCAAACTATGTAAAAACAAAACAACAAAAAAAAAAAAAAAAAAAAAAAAAAAAAAGAGCATAAGATCCATAAAGCCCCCTAAGGGCATTAAGACCCTGAGCATTCTTTGTGATTCTTAGAAATATATATACTCAAAAATGAGGAATTTGCACATGTGGGTGAGTGCAACAACTTATTACTTTTTTGATAATTCCAGACAAGTAATTCCAAAAATGTTTGAAAAAAATGGATTTGTCACTTTTAAAATTAGTTTTAAAGTTAAGAGAAATCTATGCGACTTCAAAAAGCTCTGACTGGTTGTGACATCCTAGTTCATGAAGTTTCACATTTCACATTTTATTAGCAAGCACTTATCAAGGTCGTAGGCAGGGGGAGGGATTTGGGGGACTGGTCCCCCCCCAAAAAAATGTTGAAAGACCATTTTGTAGATAGACAAAGTACCATGTTTGTGTGTGTGTGTGCTATCTGCCTAGGTGTTCATGAGCATACACTTATTCTCTTAAAAAACCGCTCAGACCATAAAAGACTTCCTAAGCCGCTGGCCGAAAATACAGCAGTGTATTCTGGAAATACAGTGCTTTCCCTTTCATCAGTTGAAGTATCATTCACAAACAAAGATGTCTTTCTCCTTGGTCCCCCTCCGAACATAATTTCTGGCTATGGCCCTGGCACTTTCTATCTCACAATTGCATTTTGTTCGTACTGTAAATTTTTCTTGACTTCAAAATTTATATTTACTCAGAACTTTCAGATAATTTTATCAATCTCGATAATATATATATGTGTACATTTGTTTATGAAAACTCTTATCTGGATTCTAAAGAACAGTCTGACAGTGTTGTGAAAATACACAGCATTGCAATGTTTTCATTTTGGGAAATAATTCCGATTTTTTGAGAGCAGAAATACAAAAAATAAAAACAAAAAGATATATAAAATTTTTTTTTATATTTTTCAATTTAATATACTTTACAAAAATATAAATGTACAAATATATAAATGATTTATTTATACTATTACAGCTATTCTGTTTCTAAAGACAGACAACACGTAGTAACGTCGCAACATACATACACCTCTGTGTTTGTGGAAGCTTAGTAAAAACAATCGCTTAATGTCCTAGACTTTATTATCTCGACTATCTACAATATATACATGATATAAAACAACATCCTTTGGGAGAGAGGAAGAACCTTCTCCACCCTCAAGCCCCCGACAACTCACTGCCTGGTTCTTGAAAGATCAATCTCAAAAACAGGGGGGGAGAGAGAAATGGCTGAGAGCAAGTGAGTGGTCAGCAGACCGGACTCCTGAATGATAGCCGGCATGCTACACACATGTATGCAGAGACATAAAAATATGAAACCCCTCTGGGTCTGGAACTCTTGCTTTTTTTATGGGAAAAACATTCCCTGGTTCCTCAGAATGACCGAACCTCTCTCGTTCTCTTGTGACTATCTGCCACAACGTCAAACCTATCTATTTATACAGATATACACATTTACTGTTGCAGTAACACATTTTATATAGAGATGGCAGTAATTTTTAAATAAAAAATTAGAAAAAGTATTTATACTTCTTTTAATTTAAGTTTTCTATGGACATTATTTTGATCTAGTAAAATAAAAAGTATTTGAAAAATATTTTAATATTGTAGCTGGAAATATATTAAAAAGCATTCTTGAAAGGAAACACTTAGATTATGTATTAAAACCACCATCATGTATGGTTCAAAAAACCCCATTTTAAAAAAATTTACGGCATATGAATGCTTTTGTTTTTGGAAATAATTCTGATTTATTGAGAGCGGAAATACGAGGAATTAACCCTTTATCTACTGACGGTACTTATAAGTACCAATCACCTTAACCATTTATGTACTGACGGTACTTTTAAGTCCCACTTTCATTAATTAGTTCTAACAAACTAAATTTCACAGCGGGTAGATTTTTTACTTGTATATTTAACTTGTATATAATTATCAATGACTAGCTAAAAAATGATATAAAGACGTTTTCAGTATTTCATAATGCAGTAGATAAAGAGTTAAAACCTAAAGATATGTAAAATAATTTTTCATATTTTTAAGTTTATCTTCCATCACTACAAATATATAAGTGTTCTATTAATTCTAACCACAGCTGTTCTCTTTTTAGACTCTGACAACACATTAAACATACTTATATTTATGCACACATACACATTTGTTGTTGCAGTATTACGTTTTATATATAGAAATAGAAGTAATGTTTAAAAGAAAAATTAGAGAAAGTACCTATATTTCATTTAATTGAAAGTTATGTATGAATGCTATTTTGATCTGGTAAAATAAAAAATATCTGAAAAGTATTACAATAATGTTGTTGGAAATATTATATTAAAAAGCATTCTTGGATCAAAACACTTAGATTATGCAGTAAAACCCCCATCATGTACAATCATAAAAATCCCCATTTATTATATACCCTAAAGAATTACCCTCTTTTTTTATGCAAAATACCAATTATTTCATGTTTACATTCAGAGATTTGTATCTGAATTATTTTTAATTAACACAATAATGGCTAATGTTATGCCAATAATGTTATTGGAAATATATTAAAAAGCATTCTTGGATCAAAACACTTAAATTATGCTGTGAAAACCCCCATCATCTATGATTACAAAGAACACCATTCTAAAAATCCCCATTTATTATATTTCCTAAAGGATTACTCCCCTTTTTTATGCGAAATACCAATTATTTCATGCTTACATTCAGAGATTCATATCTCAATTATTTTTAATTAACACAATAATGGCTATATTGCATTAAAGTTCTTTATTAAATAATTTATAGAGATGAATAAAGAAATTTTATAAAAATATATTAGCGTAAAATGATAAGTACATAAACAGTATGGTTTGTGCACTTTTGATTGAATGTTAATTTTAAGAATAGCATAAGTTTCACCAATAACTTGAGCCCAAAAATTTAAACAAACATAAAACGTAATAGGAAAAAGTTTAAATATACATTGGCAATTTTTATGGAAATAGAACCCGTTTTTGATGGTATATGAAAATAATGATGTATATATTTCAGAAAAATAAATACCGAGATTTCATTTGTTGCACTGAAATATGAAATTGATATCGTGTGTTTGTAATTTCATTATAAATATAAAATTCAGTGTACTATTTACTAAAAAATTCACTTACTTTTTCAAATGTATGTATTGTTCAGATTCTTCTTTGTACTTTTTATATTTAATTATACTACTTTTGATTTATGTATAAAATACTAATACAATTTTATTGCTTAATATAAATGTTAAATAAAAAATTTCTATAGTTTATGGATTAAAATATACAATTTTAAAGTAATATCAGTAGATTATTTAAAGAAATACATTTATACATTTTTTCTAATTAGCATCCAATTGAAAGATATCCCAGTGTAAAACTCTATATTCAAGAAAGTAGGTATCTCACAAGAAAATATTAAAAATACCTTGAGAACACGTATTTTTTTATATCCTTCTTCATAAACTCATTACACAGTAACTAAACTTTCTGAAAATACTCTAAAATGAGGAACTTTTTTAAGCTAAAAACTGCACTTTAAAACGTAGTATTAAAAAAAAGCAAAGGTTTAATTACAGAAAAATGGTCATCACAAATCCAAAAAGATAATTTTTATGATAATTTGGGGTTTAATTTCTTATCAGTTAGACAGCATTAGTCCATGTTTTACGTATATTGGGATCTTTAGAGTGCTGAAAATTATCTTTTTATTACAATTCCTTGTTGTATTTGTACAGTGTGGAACAATAGAATATTCAGTATATGACACTTTAATGTCAGACAAATAAAAAAAAACTTTCTATTTATGCGAATCTTTGAACAGAAACAAATTAAAAAGTCGCATACTCCCATGTAAACAACATACGCTGTTGGTGTTTTCATGAACTGCGACGTCACAAACTAGGCTGAGGAAAAGTAGTGTTTTCGAGAGACATTAAAGGGTTTGATATAAATAATAGTAGAAATCCCTAACTAGGGCTCCTAATGAAATGAAAAAAGGTACTGTTCTGCATACTTTGTCTTCTATTGTTTAAAAATAAAATTAGAAAACGTGAAAATTCCTCTTTATGGCTTCACTATACTATTATTACTAGAATCACACAAATTCTAGATGTCTTAGCTTTGCTGCATCACACAGCTATTTGCTTTTAACACATATCGCACTTATCAACTGACAGAAACATTTTATTCTTACTCTTGGCAATGAAAATTTCTGACTGGAAAAAAAAAGGTCAGACACAACATTTTTTTTATATATATACTTTATTTAATAATGCAATATACTTTATGTAAAAAATGCAAAATAATGTAAAAAAAAAAATTATTTTTAAAAGATTTTTCAAAAAATTATTTTTAAACATCTATGGTGTGGTTTAGGGCACTACGGTCTACTGTTTTGAACACAAGGGCTAATGAGACCGGGACCTACAGCTTAAAGCCGATTCCAAAAGGCTACAAACATCCATGCCCATAGCGGGATTCGAACCGCGAACTCCGGTTCTGAAGAGCAGCGCTCTACCTTTCGTCCATCGTTCAGCTTTTAAACATCTGTGAAAAAGACTCTATATTTTACAATTTTTTATATAGACCCATATAAACTTTTATAAATTTCAGTTTAGAATCACCCCTGCTTCATGGAGCAATTTCAATCCATTTAGTAACATAAAGGGTAACTACCTGTCAGACAAAATTCTGTGCCAGAGATGTAACAATAGGGCAGTTTAACTTCGCAGTAAAACTCTCATAGAAAATAAGATTTCTAAAATGATTATGAAATTGTGTGAGAATAAAAAAGTTTTGGTTCAAAATGCTTAAACATACAGGAATTGGGAGCAAATTTCCTGAATAAAAGTTTATTTTCCAAATTTAAATACACATGACATTATTGCAGATTTAAGAAAATAAATATTTAACCTAAAAAAAAAATACATTACAAGCAAAAGATTTCACAATTATCAATACGACGTTCAGCATTAGAAATGTACTAATGAGAAAATGCTCTTTAACTTGCAAGTAGTGAGACCACTCAAAACAAGAGGTACAATGATTTTTTAAGAAACAATGAGGATGTGATGCATTAAAATTGGTTTCCCTGAACAGTTGTCTTTATGTAATTGGTAAACTGTAATTATTTCTTGTTATGATTCAATTGTTAAAAAGAGTAAAAAAAATGCACCTCTGCACTAATAGCTAAAACGTTTATTTTAAAAATTCTTGAACAGCTTAAAACACAAAATACAGGCAGTATAATTACACAAAGCAGCACAACAATTTGTGAATGAATAAACAGTTAACAAACAAAACTATGAATAAATCATAGATAAACTTTAATATTGATTTGGAGTGATACGGTCTACTTTTTGCAACAAGAGGGCTAATGAGACCGGGACCTACAGCTAAAAGCTGATTCCAAACGGCTACGAACATCCATGCTTCTGTGGAATTGAACCCATGAACTCATAACCGAAGGCCAGCACCCTAAACAAACAGCCATCGTTCGGCACTTTAATAGTGATAAATGCTTAATATTGACCATCATTAACTTATGACTACAAGATGAAAAAAAATACGAGTCAAAATGATTCAAAGGTCCTTAATGTCTACCAGGAATGCAATATTTCTGATTATGCACAGTACTGCTATGTATGCTTATCTGTGTTGCAAAGGCTTTCTTTCAACATGTGTATGGCGATTACTCTTTAAACACAAAAGTAATTCATGATTCTTTCTCTATAGTAAATACATGATTTCTCCAGAGTATGGGAACAAAGATGAACATTAAAGTTCAATTTTTGTAAAAAGATTTCATACATACAATACAAGCATATGCTTTCTACTCAGTCTGGGAACAACGATGAACATTTAATATTATTTTTTTACAGAATGATTTCTTACATGCACTATTAGCATATGGTTTCATCCCAGTGAGGAAATGAAGATGAATATCTAAGGTGCTTTTGAGAGAGAATGATTTCTTACATACGTAGAACCATATGGTTTCTCCACATTGTGGGAACGAAGGTGATAATTTAATTTGCATTTAAGAAAATGATTACTTACATACACTACAAGCACATGGTTTCTCCCATTTGTGGAAAAAAGATGAGCATTTAAGTGGCTTTCTTCAGAAAAGGATTTCTTACATAGACTACAAAAATAGGGTTTTTCCCCAATGTGAGAATAATGATGAATACCTAAGCTGTATTTCCAAGATAATGATTTCTTACAGTACAACCATATGGTTCCTCTGCATTGTGGGAACAAAGATGAACAGTTAAGCTGCATTTTTGAGGGAATGAGTTCTTATATATATTTCAAACATATGGTTTCTCCTCAGCATGGGAACGAAGATGAACATTTAGTTTGGATTTTTGACAGAACGATTTCTTACATACACTACAAGTGTAAGGTTTCTCTCCGGTGTGGGAACGAAGATGAACTTTTAAGTAGCTTTCTTGAGAGAAGGATTTTTCACATACACTACAAGCATATGGTTTCTCCCAGTGTGGGAACGAAGATGAGCATTTAAGTTCCATTTTGCAGAGAATGATAGCTTACATACAGTACAAGGATAAGGTTTCTCTCCAGTGTGGGAACGAAGATGAATATCTAAGCTGTCTTTCCGAGAAAATGATTTCTTACATATACTGCAAGCATATGGTTTCTCCCCAGTATGTGAACGAAGATGAATATCTAATTTGTCTTTACGAGAGAATGATTTCTTACATATACTGCAAGCATATGGTTTCTCCCCAGTGTGGGAACGAAGATGAACATTTAGTTTGGATTTTTGACAGAACGATTTCTTACATACACTACAAGTGTAAGGTTTCTCTCCGGTGTGGGAACGAAGATGAACTTTTAAGTAGCTTTCTTGAGAGAAGGATTTTTCACATACACTACAAGCATATGGTTTCTCCCCAGTGTGGGAATGAAGATGAGCATTTAAGTTCCATTTTGCAGAGAATGATAGCTTACATACAGTACAAGGATAAGGTTTCTCTCCAGTGTGGGAACGAAGATGAATATCTAAGCTGTCTTTCCGAGAAAATGATATCTTACATATACTGCAAGCATATGGTTTCTCCCCAGTATGTGAACGAAGATGAATATCTAATTTGTCTTTACGAGAGAATGATTTCTTACATATACTGCAAGCATATGGTTTCTCCCCAGTGTGGGAACGAAGATGAACATTTAGTTTGGATTTTTGACAGAACGATTTCTTACATACACTACAAGTGTAAGGTTTCTCTCCGGTGTGGGAACGAAGATGAACTTTTAAGTAGCTTTCTTGAGAGAAGGATTTTTCACATACACTACAAGCATATGGTTTCTCCCCAGTGTGGGAACGAAGATGAGCATTTAAGTTCCATTTTGCAGAGAATGATAGCTTACATACAGTACAAGGATAAGGTTTCTCTCCAGTGTGGGAACGAAGATGAATATCTAAGCTGTCTTTCCGAGAAAATGATTTCTTACATATACTGCAAGCATATGGTTTCTCCCCAGTATGTGAACGAAGATGAATATCTAAATTGTCTTTACGAGAGAATGATTTCTTACATATACTGCAAGCATATGGTTTCTGCCCAGTGTGAGAACGAAGATGAACATTTAGTTTGGATTTTTGACAGAACGATTTCTTACATACACTACAAGTGTAAGGTTTCTCTCCAGTGTGGGAACGAAGATGAATATCTAAGCTGTCTTTCCGAGAAAATGATTTCTTACATATACTGCAAGCATATGGTTTCTCCCCAGTATGTGAACGAAGATGAATATCTAATTTGTCTTTACGAGAGAATGATTTCTTACATATACTGCAAGCATATGGTTTCTCCCCAGTGTGGGAACGAAGATGAACATTTAGTTTGGATTTTTGACAGAACGATTTCTTACATACACTACAAGTGTAAGGTTTCTCTCCGGTGTGGGAACGAAGATGAACTTTTAAGTAGCTTTCTTGAGAGAAGGATTTTTCACATACACTACAAGCATATGGTTTCTCCCCAGTGTGGGAACGAAGATGAGCATTTAAGTTCCATTTTGCAGAGAATGATAGCTTACATACAGTACAAGGATAAGGTTTCTCTCCAGTGTGGGAACGAAGATGAATATCTAAGCTGTCTTTCCGAGAAAATGATTTCTTACATATACTGCAAGCATATGGTTTCTCCCCAGTATGTGAACGAAGATGAATATCTAAATTGTCTTTACGAGAGAATGATTTCTTACATATACTGCAAGCATATGGTTTCTGCCCAGTGTGAGAACGAAGATGAACATTTAGTTTGGATTTTTGACAGAACGATTTCTTACATACACTACAAGTGTAAGGTTTCTCTCCAGTGTGGGAACGAAGATGAATATCTAAGCTGTCTTTCCGAGAAAATGATTTCTTACATATACTGCAAGCATATGGTTTCTCCCCAGTATGTGAACGAAGATGAATATCTAATTTGTCTTTACGAGAGAATGATTTCTTACATATACTGCAAGCATATGGTTTCTCCCCAGTGTGGGAACGAAGATGAACATTTAGTTTGGATTTTTGACAGAACGATTTCTTACATACACTACAAGTGTAAGGTTTCTCTCCGGTGTGGGAACGAAGATGAACTTTTAAGTAGCTTTCTTGAGAGAAGGATTTCTTACATATACTGCAAGCATATGGTTTCTCCCCAGTGTGGGAACGAAGATGAGCATTTAAGTTCCATTTTGCAGAGAATGATAGCTTACATACAGTACAAGGATAAGGTTTCTCTCCAGTGTGGGAACGAAGATGAATATCTAAGCTGTCTTTCCGAGAAAATGATTTCTTACATATACTGCAAGCATATGGTTTCTCCCCAGTATGTGAACGAAGATGAATATCTAATTTGTCTTTACGAGAGAATGATTTCTTACATATACTGCAAGCATATGGTTTCTCCCCAGTGTGGGAACGAAGATGAACATTTAGTTTGGATTTTTGACAGAACGATTTCTTACATACACTACAAGTGTAAGGTTTCTCTCCGGTGTGGGAACGAAGATGAACTTTTAAGTAGCTTTCTTGAGAGAAGGATTTCTCACATACACTGCAAGCATATGGTTTCTCCCCAGTGTGGGAACGAAGATGAGCATTTAAGTTCCATTTTGCAGAGAATGATAGCTTACATACAGTACAAGGATAAGGTTTCTCTCCAGTGTGGGAACGAAGATGAATATCTAAGCTGTCTTTCCAAGAAAATGATTTCTTACATATACTGCAAGCATATGGTTTCTCCCCAGTATGTGAACGAAGATGAATATCTAATTTGTCTTTACGAGAGAATGATTTCTTACATATACTGGAAGCATATGGTTTCTCCCCAGAGTGGGAACGAATATGAATATCTAACCTGGATTTATTAGAGAATGGTTTCTTACATATAATACAAGCATATGGTTTCTCCCCAGTGTGGGAACGAAGATGGATATTTAAGTTGTTCTGTAGGGAAAAGGATTTTTCACACACACAACAAACATATGGTTTCTCCCCAGTGTGGGAACGAAGATGAACATTTAAGTTGCTCTGTTGGGAAATGGATTTTTCACACACACTACAAACATATGGTTTCTCCCCAGTGTGGGAACGAAGATGAACATTTAGTTTGGATTTTTGACAGAACGATTTCTTACATACACTACAAGTGAAAGGTTTCTCTCCAGTGTGGGAACGAAGATGAATATCTAAGCTGTCTTTCGAAGAGAATGATTTCTTACATATACTGGAAGCATATGGTTTCTCCCCAGTGTGGGAACGAAGATGAATATCTAAGCTGGATTTCTGAGGGAACGACTTTTTACATACATTACAAGTAAATAGGCTTTCTTTATTGTATATGGAACTAAAGGGATCCAATGTGCTTTTATCCATATCAACAAAAATAAATTCTGACTAATACATATATCTTAATTCAATTTTAATGGCCTGTTTCAGTAGAAATACTGTTTTAAACATCTTCAAAATTGTATATAAGTTTACATCTGATTTTTGCGAAATATTAATTTTTATACCTAGTAGATATACTTATTTTTAAAATTATTTGCACTTGCTTAAAAATTCTCCCATATAAATACATACTCTTCTGATATCTTAAATTTTAAAAACAGGAATTAGAAGTGTAGAGTTGTATGAACATCTTCTAATTAAGTATAAAGCTCTTTGTCCACAAAAACATCAATATTATATTCTGATGTCAAGTACCATTTATAGAGGAATTCTTTAAAAGAAATGTAACCTGCAAAGTAATAAAACATATACTAGTATCCAAGTCTTGTCTGACTTTAAATTATTTTAATTTAGTGAAGATTTTAGCAAAGAATAAATTGGACAGTAGTAAACTTTAACAGTAAATATTGTCTTAAATCAGAGCATAAACACGTGTTAATTTTACACATTTAATTAATTTCAATTTAAATAAGTTTATTTTCAAATTTATTTTTAAATTTTTAAAATTATAAATTTTAATAATTTTTTCAAAAACAAAGCTTGAACTACTATGAATTATATTTTTATTTGTTTAAACTTGCTTTACTGCTGAATATAGAAGATAACCTGAATTTGATGGAAAAACTAATAAGTTCACTGAATATTTGATTTTTAATAATTTAACATAATAAAAAATGAAAAAAAAAACCAAACGCTAGACCTGTTCAATGAAACACCATCTTAAAATACCAGGGTTTTTGTTAACATGGTATCCCACTGATCCTAAAAACTCTAAAGGGTAAAAGAGTAAAAAGTTTAATATCTTAAAGGGACATAACATTGACTAATTTTTAAATTTGAATACCACAGACCCAAAATATTGATAAAAGGAAAATAGTTTCTCTCCTGGTGAAACTTTTAGAATTTCTTTTAAATTTTTCTAGACTTCAATATCATATCTACTCCAATCTTAGGATAATTTTATACATGTATACATTTCTTGATGATAACTCTTATCTAGATTCCAGAGAACAGTCCAACAATCTCATGAAATTCACAGCATATCAAAATTTTCAATTTAGGAAATATTTCTGATTTTGTGGAAGCGGAAATACAAAAATTCAAAACAAAAAGTTATGTAAATTTTTTTATATTTATTTTAATGTACTTTAAATGTATAAATGCTTTATTAATACCACCACAGATATTCTGTTTTTAAAGACAGACAACATGTCAAACATTTATACACATATACACATTTACCGTTGCAGTAAGATGTTTTGTACAGAAAGATAAAAATAATGTTTAAATTAAAAATTAAAAAAGGTAGTTCTGCTTCCTTTAATTGTAAGTTTTGTAGGGACATTATTTTGATCTGGTAAAATAAAAAGTATTAGAAAAGTATTTTAATATTGTAGTTGGAAATATATTAAAAACTATAAAGTCACTTACTACACCAAATTTAATCAAAATTGGAAGTGGTCAGATATTTGTATATACAAGGTATCTGCCAAAATAAAATTTTTCAAATCCATGACTTTTCATGACTTTCCCTGATTTAGCAGATCATTTTCCATTACTTTAAAAAGCTTTCGTTAAAGTATATATGAATAAAACTTCAGATGTACATACAAATAAAATATATGCTTTTAGAGAAATTTTATCATAAAGAAACTATAAACTTGCTTTATAAGTGTTAATAAACTCACATACATAAAAATAAATTATTGTATCTACATACCTAAGTTTAATCCTATAGCAATTTTTCAATCAAAATTTTTCCAATGTGAATTCAGGGTACTTTGGTATTATCCAGGTGACCATGAATAATAGCCAAATATAATCCTATAATGTTCATATACAATATCCCTAGAGATAAACTTATATCTTGAGCAAAAATCTTAACCAGTTTTTATTAAAAAAGAATTATTATATTAATAAAATTTTATTCTACAATTTAAGAAAAAAAAAAACAGAATAATATACATTTACCCACCCATTAAGCTTTCTTGCTTTGTATTTTCTTGGTGAACAAATTTTACATGGCAATAGGATAATACATAAATACCAAACTAAGTACCTTCAGCTAAATGACAAGTAAAAATAGAATTAAACAATTCAATGCATTTTTTTAATCGGTGTGTTTGTTTTTTAACTATAAACTTATATTCACTCTACTAATTATTAAAAAAATTCACAAATGACTTTTTGAAATGTTCAATGAATTAAATGTTAGACCTTTACTTTCAATAATTACACCATTATATGTTTTAATGTGTAATCTCGAAGCAGCAGATATTGATAACATTGCACAATTATTATTTACTGGACAGACATATAAACCTACAAGATTTACTTGTTTATGAACTTGACGAATGTGTTCATATAAAATCTTATTAGATTTTAAAGATTTGTCATAAAGGGCATTCTGATAACTCATAGATTACCTCTGGAATACAAAAGTTTTAAATATAGTTTGAAGTTATGATTGGTTTGAAAAATTAAATACGATTTCGAAAGCCAGAATTTAATTGGACACATCAAAGACATCAATGGAATGCATAAACTAGGGAAAACATTGATAATTCTATGATAATCTGTTTAACTTACCTTACAAGTGATGATAATTGGTATTTAAACAGAGATAGGTACAAGACGATCTAAACAAAATTACATAAGCTCGATAAACAGTATTTTCTGAAAGGTGAATCGCATAGACCACATACATGTGGATACAACAGGAGTGTCCAGCAAACTCCAACTCCGACGCATGCGCATTTAAGTGTCGTTCGTTGGGATCTGACGCTTTTAGGGAGTGTATTGGGTGATAAGTATTGAAATAAGGTAACCAATCTGGCAACCTTTTTATCTCGTCTATGATTGGTTCAGATATCTGTTACGTCACTTTGTCAGTGAGGAGTATATTTTCGCCTATATTTCGCCAAACCTATTT
>JAGEOH010001771.1:5000-13000 GCA_032207245.1 Pardosa pseudoannulata | reverse complement strand
GTTTTGGAAATTAGCATGCCTTTGCAGTAGTTGAATCTCAGTTTTAAATTACAAAATTTGTTTGAATATGCCTCGTTGATACTTGCTGTCGTGCTTCCTATTGGAGGGTTATTAATGTTTTAATATTTTTCTCTTTAAAATAAAATTCTTCATTTATTTATAAATTTAAGTTCTACTAAATTATTACGCTTAAAATGTCTCTTAAAAATTCTCCTCTTCCCATTCTCATTCTTTCATATCTATTTTAACGGTCAGAAAATATTGTTACGAACTTCCAAAAACTGGGTTCAGGGATTGAATGGACTTTACAAGCAAGCAAGACTGCAGCACGCAGACAAATACTTTATTAGCATTCAGTAAATACACACACCGTCAAAATCACCGCGGAACAACTTGAGCCCAATGCCGTCGGTTCACTCACCACTTTCCACATCAAGCACAACACACCGTGCGTACTCCGTAGACCAAGAGATTCTTTTAAAGACTCTCTCTTTGCATCTTCCAGATCTTCAAGATGGTGGATCAACTGGATTACCTGGGCCAAGCCCTCAAATCCAGAGATTTCTTACAGTAAGCAGAGAAATTGACAACGAGCAGACCGTAAAAACAACTAACAGATGAAATACGGGGATAGAATAGTGGATTCGTGAGTTCATAACACAATAACTAGAGTAGAGAGTTTAGGGATAGGAACACACAAAAATATTTATTTTTGGCCAGGGACATCAGAACAGTATTGAAAAAAACTAATTTGAATATGACGCTCCGCCCTCACTAAAGTGAGGAGAGCCAAGTAAAGCGAAAATAGAAGGTTGATATAAAATGCAAACCATGGTAAAAATAAATAAATAAATAAATAAAATAAAAATTACTAAATGTCTCTCTTTGCATGGGACTCTGCCTTATATAGGCCCCAAGATACCACTGGAACACTCCAGAAAACGGAACCGGAAGTGTTCAAGTGACGTCACACTTGGCAATATGTATATATATGTATATATATGTATATATATATGTATATATATATATGTATATATAGGTATATATATATATATATATATATATATATATATATATATATATATATATATATGTATATATATGTATATATATGTATATATATATATATATATATATATATTATATATATATTTATATATATATATATATATTATATACTAGCCTATAGCACGTCATATGACGGGAGTTTTAATTTTTCAGAATTGTAAAGTACACTAAGAAGTAGGTAAAAAAAATGGTTTGTTTTTTGGCTGAGAATTATCTGGTACAAGCTCAGTAATTTGTTTACCTTCATACTCTTCTAAAGTCTTCTGATACTGTGACTTTCTCATATGAGACTTTCTTTAAAACATTGCAATTACTACAGGACATTCACCTTAAAGAGTGCAGAAACTATTTTTTTTTAAATAACTTTTACTACACAATCAAAACTGCAGCAAAATAATAACACTTTCGACTCGCTTGCTTCTTTTTATGTTATGGAGCCACGAGCTCTTAACAAATATGTTTCCAATTGCTCAATAAGACCGGGCAAATAAAAATAATAGGGGCTAATTTTATGTGACTTGTGGATTAATTTCGCCTTGTTACACACACTTATATATATATATATATATATATATATATATATATATATATATATATATATATATATATATATTTACATACATACACACACATATACTATATGTGCATTGAACAGACCTAGTATTAATTGTAGACGTTAAAAATCTTTTTGAAGAATTTTGTCCAATTATAAAATCGTTGCCGAACAACGATGCCTTCCATTTAAACATTTTCATTTTTGCTTTTTTTTGTCCAATGAAGAGCAAATTAATTTTCTTTTAGGAATTGTATAACTGTCTCTGATCTATTAAGGAATAAGAGAAAACGCAACTTACAATCGAATAAAATAACAAGTTTAAAGAAACTACAGGAAAAAATGTGTATAATTTAATACGGGTGCATGATAGTCATGTATTCACATTAGATTCTTTTAAAATATTGCATATAATAATTGAAGTTATTGCATATTTTTATCCCGTTGCCTGTGACGCCAGAGCTCAGTTCGCAACGCAAATGATACCATTTTGGAATGACCGATCTGAATTCGAGCAAGAGAAAATAACGGTATTTCAATTCCATGAAGTCCGAAATCGTTTCGGCCAGTGCATAATATCTAAAATGCAATTTTCCCAATAGAATAGAGATTCGTTCCCGCCAAAACGTTCTGCAGTTTTCGTGCCATTTGTCGCTATTTCTAGAATACTGAAAAAAGGATTTTTGAAATCCAAAGAAATCTAAGGGACATGGAATTCATAACAGTTGATATATATATATATATATATATATATATATATATATATAAATATATAAATATATAATATTGTTGTATTAGTTTTTATTATATTTTCCATAAAAATTATGTCATTTGATTAATTTTGCTTTAATTTGAGTAAAAACTACTGTAATCTATACACGTTTCCTATGTATGTGAAAATTTGTTTTCTAACACATGTGGTAATACAGGCCCTATATGCCTTTATGCCAATACTCCGCTGCTAAGCTGTTTTTCATCTATCACCACCTAAGGAGCAACGTGTAGCTTAAGGTACGCTACGAACGCGAGTAACATTATATCCGCTGGTTCCCTCGTAATTTAGAATAAGAAACAAAGGAGAAAACCCCCAGGCTTGGCTTACCACCCCCAGAGGTATCTTTTGAGTACTTGGAGTACATCGGGACCACAAACTCCATTGCCCTAGCCTACATGCCCCAGTCACCTTTAACGAACACGGAGGATTTTAGGGCCGGCTCGAGCCCCCCCGAACCCGCAACATTTTAGTTACGAGATAAATCTACTGCGGTTCTATATGTGAAATTATTAAAAAAAAAAGTATTTATTTCGCTTAATATTATTTAAAAAATAATCTATTTTTAACATGTTGGTGATAAATAACTAACAGAATTAATGAGAAAATTTTTTCTATTTTTGGTAAGATTTTTCACATATATTCCGCAAGCAAGGGGTTGAAGTCATCGGAAATAAAAAATAAATCAAACTTATATATCTAAACACAATTTATTGTAGCTCAAATTTTCTATCTATGCCTTAGTTTATGTATATCTTCGTTTATGTATAAAAAGCCCTTATTTTTTTACTAGTATATAGCCCGTCAGATGACGGGATTAATAAAATTTTTAATTTTCCAGAGTTGTAAAGTACCCTATGAGCAGATAAAAAAGGGTTTGTTTTTTGGCTGAGAATTATCTAGTGCAAGCTCAGTAATATGTTTATCTTCATACTCCTCTAAAGTCTCCCGATACTGTGAATACAGGTTTGAATCCCGTTGAATTAATTTAGTCAAACTGTATGGTTATGTATAAAAAACAAGCACACAAACGAACAAACTTCTTAGTTTTCAGATATATATAACATAATCGCTAGATAATTATTAGTCTCTGAAATAGACTCCTAGACTTTTATGAAAAGAATTTGTTGTTAATACTCGTGATAAAATTTAACAAAAAATAATCGATGATTAAATTTAAATTATCATATATGTACCTAATCTATAATTTAAAACAAATATAAAAGAAAATTATTTACGTGATATCTAAGTTCAGTGATAAAACGTATGAAAATAATGCAGACGATGTTTAAATAATTTAAAATAAGAAATAACTAAATGAATGGTTAAAGGAATGAAGTCAAAATGCTAGAAAAAATGTTATTTTTACCTATTTATTATATGGTAAGCTTAATAGCCTGCTCTTAACGGAGAAAAAATGGTTTGAAATAATGACATTAAAACGCTCGGGGGAGGGGATTTCTAACGTTTTAGAAATGTGCTTTGAATTTTGCTAACCCTAAACTTATCAAGAATACAATATGGATGTCCCTATCCCATTCCAGGCGCAGCCACTTTATAAATTCGAGGTTAAACGGACAGATGATTTAGGTTATTATTATACAGAGGATGAAGAAAAAAAATAATAATTAACACATAATAACTAACAGAGCAACCGAAAAATCACTGATTTGTGCATATTGTGGCAGAAGGATTTTAAATGATCTAATTTGCATCTATGTATATATTACTATATATAAATATATATATATGTATATATATAATACATACATATATATACATGCATATATATATACACACACACACACACATATATATATATAATATATATATATTATATATATATTTGCGTATATATACGTATATATACATGCATATATATATATAAATATGCATGTATATAAATACGTATATAAATATACACATATGTATATATATATATATATATATATATATACATAAATATATATATATATATTATATATATATTATATATATATATATATATATTATATATATATATATTTGCGTATATATACGTAAATACATGCTTATATATATATATGCATGTATATATACGTATATATATACACATATGTTATATATATATATATATATATAATATATATATATATATATTATATATATATATATATATTATATTATATATATATATATATATAAATACATATATATATATATGCGAATATATATACATATATAATATATAATATATAAATATATATAATAATATATATATATACATATATATACATGCACACACACACACACACACACATATATATATATATATATAATTTATATATATTTTTTTATATATAAATATATATACATAACAATTTATATACATGCAGAAACACACACACACAAACATATATATATATACTAGCCTATAGCACGTCATAATGACGGGAGTTTTAATTTTTCAGAATTGTAAAGTACCCTAAGATGTAGGTAAAAAAATGGTTTGTTATTAGCTGAGAATTATTTGGTACAAGCTCAGTAATTTTTTTATCTTCATACTCCTCTAAAGTCCTTCATTGTAAAACATTGCAATTACTACAGGACATTCACCTTAAAGACTGCAGAAACTATTTCTTTTTTTAAAAATAACTTTTACTACACAATCAAAACTGCAGCAAAATAATTACACTTTTGCTGGAATGAGACCTTTTAACGTGCTATACAAAGTCTTGCTTAAAAGTTGTAGCTACAACTGAAAAACAAATTTAAATAATTCGTACCTCAAACTGAATTCAAAATGATCTCAGTATGATTTCGAGCAATTTAAAAGTCTGACTAGAATTGCTTTTCAAATGCTAAGTTTGTCATAGAGATCCCGACTCGTTAGGTTAATTTCGTTTGGTTATTTTATCTCCATTCACATGACCAAAGAAAAAAAAACGCTTTGACGAAAGAAATTAATTCCCAATGCGGACATCTTTTTAGTTCTCTTGATAAAATAGCTTTGATAAAACAAATAAAAGTCAAATAAGTTTTCGCAGTTTTTCTCGTATGCTGAGAATGTTAAACACTGTATGGTATGAATAAAAGTCAAATAAGTTTTCTCAGTTTTTCTCGTATGCTGAGTATGTTAAACACTGTATGGTATTGATGAAACCAGAAGTGGTATTAATGGAAATGGCAAAACCAGAAGTGTTGTTATTGATAATGATAAAAACGAAAGTGTTGTTCTTAATAATGATAATGGAAGTAAAAAATGTGCCTAAAAATCATAATTTGCAAACAAATGGTGTTGTACATAATAATAATAATATGCATAATTTAAAAGTATCCCCTGATAGTTGTTCTAATTGTGAGTTAAAGCAGCCTCAAAGTATAAGTATTAATTTTAGTGATGTTCAGAATATGATACCTAATTTTTCCGGTCAATGTTACGAGAATGTGTTGTTGTGGCTAAATCAATTCGAAAGCGTTGCAGATCTGTTTAAGTGGTCCGACCTTCAAAAGATTATATTCGCGAAACGTTCGTTAGTTGGCAATGCATTATTGTTTATTCGGAGTGAGTTGAATATCGCTACGTGGGAGCAATTGAAAAATGCTCTGACAGCAGAATTTGCAGTTGACTCAAATTCAGCAGATCTCCATGAAATTGTTACGTAAACGGCGAAAGAAAGAAACAGAAACTATACAGGAATATTATTTTTCAATGCGTGAGTTGGGTAATCTGGGTAAAATTGAAGATGCCGCTTTAATACAGTATATAATAAATGGTTTAAACGATAGACCAGAAAACAAATTATTCTTATATGGATGTAAAAACTTACATGAATTTAGAGATAAACTGAAAATATATGAGAAAGCTAAAAATGATTTTGTACGATTTAAATATAACTCAGATAAAGCAAAAGTTAAACAAAAACCCGATGATTTCCTTTGAGAGTAAACGGCATAATTCTAATCAAAATATAAAATGTTGTTATAATTGTGGAAAAAAAGGACATTTATCCAAATTTTTGCATGCATAAAAGTAAAGGTTTAAAATGTTTTAAATGTCAAGATTTTGGACATAAGGCTTCTGAATGTTCAGGTATAAATGCGAAACCTACAGTATCTAATGAGGCACAATCCCTTAATATTACTTCACATCCAAATTTGAATAAAATTGTTAAAATTGGTGATATGAAAATTAACTGTTTGATCGATACTGGTAGTCAAGTTACGGTTTTTAAGTAAATGTGTATACGATCAATTGAATGTTAAAGAACTGAATCCTTTAAATTCTACTTTATCAGGATTTGGCAAATGTAAAATAAAACCTTTAGGCTTTTTTAAAAGTGAAATCGAAATTGATGATTTTAAATGTTTTGCTGAACATATGTGTTGTAGAAAATTACATTATGCCTCATGACGCAATAATAGGACTTGATGTTCTTTTACATGGCGAAACCCTTATAAGTGAAAACGGAATTGTTATAAAAAATAAAAATCAGTGTGAAGATAATGAAAATAACTTTTCAGTGTTACCTTTGAATATTGACATTAATAAAAATGAAATAGATGTTGGAAATGACGTTCCCAAAATTTTGAAAGATGAAGTACGTAAACTTATATTAAATTATAAACCTAACAAAATTAAATCGACTAATGTAGAAATGAAAATTTTGGTAAAAAATGAAGAACCTATATTTCACAGACCGCGTCGTTTGCCATTTGCAGAAAAAAAAATTGTTGAAGCACAAGTAAACGAATGGATTGAACAGGGTATCGTTGAACCTTGCTCTTCCGAGTACTCGAGTCCGGTAGTAGTAGTGAAGAAAAAAGATGGGAGTCCTCGCGTGTGCATTGACTACAGAAAACTGAATAAAATTATTTTTAAAGATAGATTTCCCCTCCCACTGATCGAAGATGTTTTAGATCGGTTACAAGAATCACGTGTATTTAGTACAATTGATTTGAAGAATGGTTTCTTCCATGTTAATGTTAATGAGGAAAGTCGCAAATACACGGCATTTGTGACACATGAAGGAGAATACCAATTTTTAAAAGTCCCTTTTGGCCTTTGTAATTCACCATCTGTTTTTCAAAGATTCATTAACACTATCTTTCGACCTTTGGTCAATGCTGGCATTGTATTACCGTACATGGACGATATTATAATTTTGTCTGCTAATGAAGAGGAAGGAATTGAAAGGTTAAAACAAGTTTTCGATCTCGCTAGTCAATATGGTTTGGAGATAAATTTTAAGAAGTCTCAATTTTTAAAAAGAAAAGTTGTATTTCTAGGGCATGTTGTAGAAAAAGGTTGTATTTCTCCATCCACAATTAAAACCAAAGCAGTACTAAATTTCCCCGAACCTACCAATTTGAAACAAATACAAAGCTTTTTAGGCCTCACAGGATATTTTAGAAAATTTATACATAATTACTCAATTATAGCTAAGCCTTTAAGTGATCTTCTAAAAAAGGACAGTAAATTTAAATTTGACGATGAGCAAACAAATTCCTTCAATAAGCTTAAGATGTTGTTATCCCAAAGTCCAGTTCTTGGTATATACAACCCAAAGTACGAAACAGAGTTACATACGGATGCTAGTGTGGAAG
The DNA here is from genome assembly GCA_032207245.1 of Pardosa pseudoannulata. Taxonomy (NCBI): domain Eukaryota; kingdom Metazoa; phylum Arthropoda; class Arachnida; order Araneae; family Lycosidae; genus Pardosa; species Pardosa pseudoannulata. The sequence goes on along the minus strand of JAGEOH010001771.1, from coordinate 5,021 downwards.
GATACGGTGCAATTTTGTTAC
>JAGEOH010001770.1:0-13000 GCA_032207245.1 Pardosa pseudoannulata | reverse complement strand
ATTCCCTACATTTTCTTGCTTCAAAACTCTAATGTTGATGAAAATTTAAAACGTTTAGGCCAAAAAATCTTGTCGAGATCAATTTTTATAAAGCACTTCGTCCAACATTTGAAAGTTTGCATATATCCCATTTTGAATTATAATTTTCCAGAGCGACATTTTCAATAAAAATGCCTGTAGTTTCTCAGTGGCATCCATAATTGGTGTATCAGGCCCTTGAATTGAGACTTATGTCGTTCATGTGGTTAAAAATGTCTGCCAACTAAGCCTATTTACGTATAAAATTCTTCTTCTTACTCGAAGAGTTATCTTTCTCTTCTAAAAAAAGGGATACTTGTGGCCTCAACATGAAAATTCGTTTCAAAACCTGCCCTCGTGACAGCCATACAGAAGTACCTCATGTTCTGCTTTCATTTCTAGACACAGTGTTTTTAAAAGACGATGATTAAGAGCTCTACTTCTAATAGAATTCACAGTTTTAATAACTATTGAGAATACTTCTTTTATGCTGGTTGGAAGAGGTTTCGTAGCCAGTGCATGTCTGTGTAAAAAACAATGTGTAACAATAACATTAAGAATCTCTTTTTTTTTCTTTCTTTCTTTTTTTTTACCAAATGGGTAAAACCAGATTTATTGCCAAGCGTCGCAGATGCTCCATCCGTACAAAGAGAATGACGTTTTTGTTTCCAGTCGATTATATTAATACGGAATAAAATTACCTTTCATTATGCACATTTTCTGATTTCGTTCAAGTGTAATATGGCAACACATTTAACAAAACGTGTAAAATCTACATAAACACCGATAAAGTCTCGTGATCTGTAATATCACGTACGCTGAGCAGAAAAAGAAGTTCTTTATTCAAATTTCACGTTAAATCCATTTTCACAATTAAAAATTTAATTTCTGTATTGATTTGCATTTGTTAACACTCTATTTTCCATTACACAACGTCAAATATTCTCATAGTGGTGACTTTTGGAACTCATTTGTTTTTTCGCGGAATCCTTTGTTCCCCGTTTTGTTTAATCTTTCTACAACATGTGGCGTCATTCTCGCAAATAGATCGAGCTACAAAACACTGCGAGAACTGTCAGTTTAATTATGGCCACCCGGTACTTAGATATGAAAAGAGTAGATTCGAAGTGAAATTAGAAGCTATACATGCTAAATGCTGGAAAGAGTGTATAGTTGAAACAGCTAAGGTTGAAGGCCTGCAAAGGGCTGTTGTGCTCGTAAAGAACAATGAAAAGGACATTCATGAAAGTAAATAAAAAGGTTCTGCTCTATAATAACTTAGTAAATATTTTTTATTACTAACGTCAGTAGTTAATTAAGTTTTTATGTTTAACAAAATAATAACTGAGTTAAAATATGTATTAATAAATCAATTTATTTTAATAAAAAAATTTAATAAAAAAAAAAAGAAAAAACCAATTATCAGCAGCAAATCGTCATATAAAAACAAAATTTGTAAAAAGTAAATAAAATTAAAATTAAAATCATATAAATACAAATACATTAAACAAATAATAATAAATTAATACAAAAGATATTTGTATAACATATTAAAAAAATACCAATAAAAAACATAAAACTCTTATCACATTATACATAATATTTAAGTTAATAATCATAAAAATTTTAAAATTTAAAGAATAAAGTAAAATATTAAGCATTACAAGCACAATTAAACCAAAAACTAACAGCATAATTTAAATATATACATTTCATCAAAAAAAAAAATTATACAGCATTACTGATCTGTTTATAATAATTATAAAAAAACAATAAAAAAAATATTGTTTTATTTTGTTAAATAGCTATAAATTAATAAACACATAAAAATTAACTCAAAAATTCAACAAAGATTAACGTAAATTAACATAAAAAATTTATAAATTAGTATATAAAATTAATAATTTCGTATTTATAAATAGGGTTAATCTTCATATATCTAAATTTAAAAGGTCAAAATCGAATTCGTAATGTATGTTTTTATAAGTGAGAATGTTAATATATAAAAGAGAATTGTATAAAAGAAAATTTAGAATGACTCCTATTATATATGTGATAATTGAAAATTTTACTCCTTTTTTTTTGAATTTTAAAACTCCTCTTTTAACCGAAAAATTCGTTTCACATTGTTAAATTAATCTCAATAACTTGGTATGTTGTATATGTCTAGATTAAATAGCAATATAACGAGAAAAATCTCTGGGACTTTTGTACATGAAGAGAAAATGTTTCAAGTTATTCATGAAATTAGTTTAAATTTGGCTTGTTTGTTGAGGACATAAATTAAATATGCTTCAATATTTACGACAAAATTTAAAGAATATCAATATTAAAAACTTACAGTATTTCAAATAGATAATATTTTATTTTCAAGTAAAATGGAATTATATACATTACTGATCTGTTTTATAGTATATTTATGTATGCAAGGAAACCTATGTATATATGTACGTATTTTGTTTGTGTGTATGTGTATGTAATGAAATTACTTTTTTTTATGAAATTGATTGTTCACTGTACTTTAGATTAAGACTTTTGAAACCTCTATGCAAATAAATTCTCGCTATATCACTGGTATAATTATAATAAGAAACCATTTTAAAGAATTTATTTGTCAGCTAAGAACAGCCTACCTTAGTTTCACCCTAGTTCATGGATGTACCGTAGACTTTTAAACTAATTAGCATTTAAAATTCCTTTTACTTTCTATGATTTAATAGAAGCATTGATGATTAATGATTCATTTATCAAGGAATCATTAACCCTCTGCCTGCTCATCCCGCGATTTCCACGGGCATCTCAAATGTAGCAAATTCTGCTTATCCCGCGATTTCCGCGGGCATGTGTTTTTCTTCCTTTATCGATGAGCGCATCCTGATTATTCCCCGTTTAAGGTCTTAAATAAAGCATATACAGTATTAGACGTTTAAATTACGTTTTGACCAACAGATACCATTATCAATTTAATTGCCGTATTTGAAGGCGCGTAGTATTACCGCTCACTTTTTGCCGCTGTTGTCTTATCATAAATGGCTGCTAGAAAACTTTCAGCGATTGACAGAGTGAATATTCCTGATTCAGATTCTGAAAGTGATTTTCGTTGAGATAGTGATATTGAAATTTTGAACTGCTTCTCATATAGCGATGAATCTGATAATGATTCAATAAACGTGAAAAGCGTTAGGCAGTGGTGCAAAATTAATAGGAATCTTTACTACCCTACGCTCCGAAAACAACAGGGGAAGTATTATATCAAAATTTTCAGGCGGTTCTTAGATCAATCTTTGTGGAATGCCTATGTACTTTACAAAAAGCAAAACAATACAAAAACTATAAAACTTTAGGAATTTCGTTCGAAATTTGTTGAAGAAAATATCGAAAAATATTCGGACTCAAACGGTTTTCCTGGAAGACAGAGTGTTGGGAATTCGCTTTGGCGATCGCCAATGTGTCGCGGGGCCGCCAAGAGCTTTCCGAGCATTCCCACAATCCCTCTCTGTTTTGTAATGTACAGTCCATTAACGATGTTGTTCGACGGAACAAATAAAAACGGCATTGCAAACAATCGTGTCGTTATTGCTTAAATCCAGCGCACTTACACAAGATTTGGTCCTTCTCAGCCGCAGGATTTTCCACGAAATAAAATGGATACAAAGATTTTGAATCGAAAGCGAGGCAATCTAAAGTCAAGATTAACTAAGTACGAAGCCGATGTCGCTGACGAAACCAGAACTATGAATGCAATTGAACTGAAATCTAAACTTGACTCCGTAAAGGATTTAAAATCGGAACTAGATGATCTGAAGGAGAAATACTACGAGGTTCTTAGTGATGAAGAATTCAAAGACCAGGATCAACAGCTGATTGACCTCTACTTTCGTTTGGAGAATTTAGAGGTAAGAATTAAGATATTAATTAATTCTCTAAAGACTGATTCTAATACTGTTTCTAATGTTGATGCCGGTAAAGTCAAAGAACATTCTAATATTAAATTACCAGATATTCCCTTACCTAGTTTTGATGGTAAATACGAAGAATGGTTTGTTTTTAAAGAACAATTCATGTGTTTGATTTCTGAAAATAATCTGAATGATTCTCAAAAACTATATTATTTGCAAGCGGCTCTTAAAGGTAGTGCTAAACAATTACAAACGTCAGATGATACGTATGAAACGCTGCTGAAAGCACTTACGGATCGCTACGAAAACAAACGAATTATTGTTGACATGCATGTAAACTCATTGATTAATATTGAGAAAATGTCTCATGAATCTTCCAAGGATCTCAGGCACTTAATCGACAAATTACTTAAACATATAAGAGCATTAAAGACTTTGAAATTCGAAAACAATAATTTTTCAGAAATTCTCTTAATAAACATAATGTTACAAAAACTTGATCGCGAAACACGTAAACAATTCGAACTTTCTGTTGAATCTACCGAAGTTCCTACCTGGCAAACATTTATTCAATTCCTAGAAAAAAGATGCCAAGTTCTAGAAAGTCTGAACAGAAACGTATCTGTTAAACCAAAATTCCAATTCGAGCAAAATTCTCGTTCGAAAGCTTCGATGCTTAATTACAACATATCTGAAAAACGTTGTATAGCTTGCAATTTAAACTCGCAACATGCTCTACACAAATGTGCTACGTTCTTAAATATGAATGCTCATGAACGTTATGAATTAGTGAAAAAAGGTAATTTATGTTACAATTGCTTGAATGATCATAAATTAAGTAAATGCAAATCGAAGGGTAGATGCTTTACTTGCAACAAGTTTCACCATACTTTGATTCATAAACCAAAACAAGAGCTTAATTCGAGTATGAGGGAAAACAAACAGGAAGTTCCCACAACGCGTTTTGACTTGGCACAGAGCCAAACCGAAAACTCGGCAAAATTTGATTCATATAATAGTCAAGTATTCTTTCCAAACAGTGAAAACGTAACCCTTTCGGCAACGACTAACTGTTTAAAAACAAAAACAGTTCTGCTTTCAACGGCAATGATTCAAGTGGCAGATTGCTATGGGAAATATATTGCAGGACGTTGTGTTCTGGATAGTGGATCCATGTGTAATTTTATGACTTCGGAATTCGCTAATAAATTAGGACTGAGGAAGCAAAAAACTTATGCTCCTGTCAGTGGCGTTAACGGTTCGCCATTATTATTGAAATCGAAAGTACAAACAACAATTTCGAATGATACAAGTACTTATCGCACTCCGTTAGAATTTCTCATTCTCTCAAAAATAAGTGATCTTACTCCAACCAACTGTTTTAAAATAGACACAAATCTCATACCGGCAGAAATTAAGTTAGCTGATTCTAAACCTGGAAAAATCGATTTATTAATAGGCAACGAAATATTCTTTGACCTGTTAAGAGATGGCAAATTCCGTGTGTTAAATCACAACATCACATTTCAAAATACTGTTTTCGGTTACGTCATAAGTGGATCTGTTAATTGTAGCTCAAATATTCAGTTCAGCGGACTTTCAACACGGTTAGAGGAATTAGAAGAAAATATGCAACGATTTTGGAAAATCGAATCTGTTGAAGAAAATTCCCGAATATTATCTCCCGAAGAAGAATTCTGCGAAAAACACTTCGCTGACACTTATTATCGAAACGAGTTAGGGCGGTATGTCGTTCAATTGCCCCTGAAAGAAGATAATATTCTTGGTGAGTCCAAACATTTTGCAGAAAAGCGATTAAATTCTCTCTGGCATCGTTTAAGTTCTAATGCGAAAATGAAAAAATTATACGTAGATTTCATGGACGAATACGAAAAACTCGGACACATGAAAGAAATTGTTGATGATAACTCTAACACCGAAAGTTATTATATGCCACATCATGGCGTTTACCGCCCGGAAAAGCAGACAACACAATTACGAGTGGTTTTCAACGCTTCTTCCCCTACTTCTAATGGTCTCTCTCTGAATGATATTCTGTTGAATGGCGGGTTTATTCAAGACGAACTGTTTTCAATTCTTTCTAGATTCCGAACCCATAAATATGTATTTACGGCCGATGTACAGAAAATGTACCGACAGATCTTAGTTCACCCCCAGCACAGAGATTATCAACGTATTTTATGGAAGAAGGACATTCATAGTCCTATAAAGATATACCAGTTGCAGACCGTTACGTACGGTACCACCAGTGCTTCATTTTTAGCGACGAGAGTTTTGAGGCAGTTAGCGCACGATGAAGGTGATCGGTTTCCGCTCGCGTCTGCAGTTGTACTATCCGATTTTTACGTTGACGATGTTCTCAGTGGAAGTAATGACCTATCTATTGCAAAAAGAACCAAAAGAGCAACTAATTGAAATGTTTCAGCAATGTGGGATGGTGCTTCACAAATGGTGTTCCAATAGTCAAGAATTGTGCGAAGACATGACTGTGAATAACGAACGCTCATTTCATGGTTCTTACGACGCGTCAACCAAAGCTTTAGGCATGCTCTGGACACCGAATTCGGACACCTTTTCATTCAAGGTTTCACTTAATCTAAATGATGTTATCACTAAACGAAATGTGTTATCATACATAGCACGTATCTTTGATCCGATGGGTTTAATTGGGCCCGTGACAACTAAAGCTAAAATATTCATGCAAAGTTTATGGTGTCTCAAAATGAACTGGAATGACATACTTCCGGATGATGTTAAAAATGAGTGGAAAAAATTTGCAAAGACTCTACCTGCAATTCAAAACATTCATGTTCCTAGACATATAGGATGTGACGGGCAAGTATTTCTGCATGGATTTGCTGACGCCAGTTCTTTAGCTTACGGCTGCGTAATCTATTTGCAGTGCATCTCACTGGACAACAAAATTTCTACTAAGTTAGTATGCAGCAAATCTCGAGTGGCACCCATTAAGACTATTTCAATACCGAGACTTGAATTGTGTGCTTGTCTCCTTCTTGCTAAACTTGTAAAGAAAATTCTTCCAGCATTACGTATGCGCATCGATAAAATTTTCCTTTGGTCAGACTCCACAATTGCGTTGACCTGGATCCATAAAGCACCTTGTGTTCTCAAGACATTTGTTGCCAACAGAGTTTCCAACATTCAAGATTTAACTAAAGAGTGCCAGTGGAACCACATCTCTTCCGATCTCAACCCAGCTGATGCAATCTCCAGAGGTCTTTATGGAGATCAAATTGTTCAAAACTCTTTATGGTGGCAAGGTCCATATTTTTTGACTGAACAAGTAGAATTTTCGACTTGTGACTCGGACTTATCTGTAGACTCTGATGCTCTCTTAAGCGAAATGAAACCAGATCAGAAATTGGTTTTTACTGCAGTTACTTCTGAAACTACTTGGGTCCAAAATATAATTGATAGGATAAGCAATTACCTTAAATTAATTCGTACATTTAGTTTTCTTTTCAGATTTATTCATAATGCTAGATATCCTAACAACAAGCTTATAGGTCCCTTATCGGCAAAGGAAATTAAAGATGCAGAGTCAGTAATTTTTAGAGAAATCCAGAAAGGTGAGTTCTTACAGGAAATAAACTCCATCAGAAAAGGGCTTTCTGTTTCTACAAAAAGTAAGTTAAGATTTCTAAATCCCTTTCTTGATAAGGACGGAGTTCTCCGTGTAGGTGGTAGACTTAAGCATTCTAATTTGAATTTCGAATCTAAATTTCCAGTAATTTTACCAGCAAATAACAAATTAACTAATTTGATGTTTCGTTACTATCATCTAAAAAATTTACACATAGGACCTTCGGGTTTACTGCACAGTATAAGACAAAGGTTTTGGCCCATTAACGGTCGCAATATAGCAAGGAAAATCGTTCACGAATGCATAAAGTGCTTCAAAGCCAAGCCAATCCCTTCAGAACAACTTTTAGGTGATTTGCCATACGAACGAGTTAATCAAAATTATGTCTTCAATTGTACCGGGATTGATTTCTGTGGTCCCTTTCTGATAAGATACAAAAATCAAAGGAAAGGAGTATGCCATAAAATTTACGTATGTATATTTGTATGTCTCGTTACTCGTGCTATACATCTCGAGACAGTAACTGACCTCACCTCAGAATCCTTTATTGCCACACTCAAGAGATTCTTTTCGAGGAGAGGAAAAAGTTCTAAATTATTCTCAGACAACGCAAAAACGTTTGTTGGGGCTCACGCAGAATTGAAAAAACTACACCAAATGGTTAGAGCACCAGACGAGAAATTAGCTGGATACTTGTCATCTGAAGGAATCCAGTGGAGCTTAATTCCCCCTAGATCCCCTAACTTCGACTGTTTATGGGAGGCTGGAGTGAAGTCCTTCTAATATTATTTGAAAAGGGTCGTTGGTGATGCAAAATTGACGATAGAAGAATTTATCACTGTCACCAATCAAATTGAGGGAATTTTAAATAGTCGCCCTATAACTCCTTTATCGTCAGATCCAGAAGATCTAGATGTTCTAACGCCAGCACACTTTCTAATAGGACGCCCCATAAATAGCATTCCTGAATTAGACCATTCCTTACTCCCTGATAATCGGCTTTCCCATTGGCAAAGAGTCACAAAATTAACACAATTAATTTGGAAAAGGTGGTCAAATACATTTTTAAATAATCTCCAACAACGAAGTAAATGGATGTTTTCGAAGAATAATGTGACGTTAGGTAGCTTAGTGATCATAAAGGAAGACAACATGCCTGTATGTAAGTGGCTATTGGGTAGGATTGTAAAGGTGTATCCAGGAGCTGATGGAAAAATACGAGTTGTAGATGTGAAAACCAAAAATGGTATATTCAAGAGAGCTGTAACTAAAATTTGTGTATTACCTTTAGAGACTTGAAATGTCATCTTTGTGTGTATCCTAAATGTGATTTTTGTAAACTTTTTTTTTTCTTATTATTATGCATAACATATTTGTAATTGTAAAATAAACATTGTGAGTTGAAATCTAGTATTTCAACGGGGGCCGGAATGTTGGGAATTCGCTTTGGCGATCGCCAATGTGTCGCGGGGCCGCCAAGAGCTTTCCGAGCATTCCCACAATCCCTCTCTGTTTTGTAATGTACAGTCCATTAACGATGTTGTTCGACGGAACAAATAAAAACGGCATTGCAAACAATCGTGTCGTTATTGCTTAAATCCAGCGCACTTTACACAAGACAGAGTTCTACTTGGAACCCTTTGATATCGATAGCTCGTTATTTTCCAAGTCACATACCACCTAACCCCTTAAAAAGATAACCTCGAAGACAGTGTGGTGTATGCTGTTCAAGAAAATATGCAAATGGAAAAAAAATTTGCAAAGAAACACGAATCTGGTGCAAAGACTGGGAAGTTGAAATTTGCCTTGAACCCTGCTTCAAACTCTATCATGCTAAACTGCATTTCTAAGATATTTTTAGTCAGTCCTTTATATATTCTTAAATTTTGTATATTTTATTTTTTTATATTTTTCAATAAATAGAAACTAACAGTAATTCAATTGAAATTTATTTTAAAAAGAATTATTTTGGTGAAATCATCTGAAATTAGTTTCTAATCATACTTATTTTCTAAGGATAAAATTCTATATAAAAAAATATTTCCTGGAAAAAAACCATGCATTTTTCAATTCTCCAAAATATACAGATTTGAAATAGGCAATAAAAAAATATGTCATTTTTAAAGCAATTTCGGTCTAAAAATTGAGCAGTCAGATTGTTAATCCTCTTATGTCTATTGAAAAAGTAGAGGGCAATAATATTTATGCATGTAATAAAAGCTCATATAATAGTAATACTTCATCACTAAATAAATTATTAAACTTGAATTTACATGCATAAAAAGCGGGTAAATAATAAAACGTAAAGGTTTTGTGCAATTTATCTGATCAAAAATTGGAGATGAAAAATTTTAATGAAATTTTTATGTTAATAGTGCAGTTTTATATTTATTAAAATTTATATCAGTATTTTCTTTGTTTTAGATTCAGTGGAAAGAATGAAGAGAACTTATGAAATTTTGTAGATATAATAATCAATTACTTTTTTAAATATTATTATTGCAATAAAAAAATGTATTCAATTTTTGTTTTCTTAATAAAAAAAGAACACATCCCTTTTTTATTTGAATTTTTATATTATCTGATAGCAAATAAAAATAGCAAAATAATACTATATAGTAATTTTGATGTAAAAGCAGGAAGCTTTTACACAATTAATACACAGAATATTCTCAGAAATATTTAAATTTACAGAAAAATACACTGTTTAAAGATCAATTAAAAGGGTAAATTTCATAATTGATATTCAATCTCTGCACAAATAGTATCAATGTTAGATAAACGAAATTATTCAAAGAAATTAGCCGATTAAAAAATAAATATTTGTGAATTAATTATAACTGATAAATTTGTATTAAATATATACTAAATAAGCTAAGTATATAGAATATATTACAGATTTAAAACATCTTCATTAAAACATTCTAGAAAAGCAATTATGATTGGTTTTGTTTTTAATAGCTCAATTTATAAAAAAAGAAAGAATGAAACGTATATAAGCACCTTTACACATTTGTTACACAAGAGCGATAAAGGTATTTATCTAGTAACCATGCTTTAGTTTGGATTCTCTGACACCGGGGGTGCCACTTTCTAAGAGAGTCACATGTTTCAGAAGTGTACTCTTTACAGTGTCAAGAAATAATCTCTCTAAAAGTTTTGTAATGTATCTCCATTAATTACGGAATTTGTTCGTCAATAAGTGCAGATGAAATGTAAAAAAGACAGTTATCTTACTCTCTTCAAAAAGATTTCATCAGTTGAAGCCTTCTGAAGAATGCCAAGAATATTCGAGTTCAGAGTGAAAATGTAGAGGGATTTCTAAGAGAGACGATTTTTTCTTTATGTATAGAAATTTCCTAGATAATATGAACAAGAATATTAAAAGTAGACAGTGATCTTACTTTCTTCAAGAATGTTTCGTCAGCGAAAGCCTTATCAAGAAAGTCAAGCGTTCTTCAAAATTTAGTCGTGATCAAAACGAAACTGCAGACAGATTTCAGGGAGTTACAGACACTCTTCTTTATATATAAAGATTTCTTAGGTCATCTTAACAAGTAAATTTAAAGTCAAAGTGATCTCACTCTCTCAAAAAGATCTCGTCACTGAAAGCTTTGTCAAAAATGTCAAGAATTATTCAAAATTTTGGAACGAACCTCTAAAAGAATTTCTCGGATATACGAACTTACAGACACTCTTCTTTATGCATAGAGATTTAATAGATGATATGAACTAAACAATTTAATGTAGACAGTGATCTTATTTTCGTCAAGTACTTTTCGTCAGTGAAGGCCTTGTAAATAAGCTCAAGAATTCTAACAACTTTCTTTGAGATTGGAACAAAACTGTAGATGGGTTTGTCAGAAGGATAAACTTACAGGCACACTTATCTATGCCTAGAGATTTACCAGATCATTTGATCTATACACTTCAAAGTAGACAGTGATCATACTGTTCTCAAAAATATCTCGTTAATGAAACTCTTATCAAGAAGATAAAGAATTATGCAAAATTTTGTCGAAATCGGAAAAAAATTATAGACAGATTTTTCAGATATGAAAACCAATAGACCCTCTTTTGTATACACCTCCTCCGATATGAAGGGGCGTTTATGGGGCTCCTTAGCCAGACGGCTTTATCCCCGATCCTAAAGGTAGAAAGTAAGCAAGATAAAAACTGTAAGGTACTATTAAATTTATAAATTTAGGGAATGAGTAATTAAGAGATGCCGAACATTAAAAGGTGGGTAAGGAGAAATCAGTGAGGGCTGTGACTTATGTTGTAAGTACCTGTAAAGATACAACAATAGCTGATAAACACCCCGAAAAGGAAAGTTCTGATTAGTATACACGGTGCGAAACACTAGATGGAGTCTTACGGTCAAATTATAAACATAAAAAACACAGTTAGGTACACTACCCTGCTCCATAATAATAAAAATACACATACTTTTTTTACTACAACTCATCACTTTACGGCACAACATATAACAAGAGTGACAGGGGATGAAGTAATAAGAGTTAATAGGGTAGTTAAGGTAGAGAATCTATTGTCAGTAAAGCATTGCGGCGCACGGCTGCTTAGTCTTTTGTATACATAGAAATATCAGGTTTGTCAGATGGATAAACTTACAAGAACACTTATTTATGCCTAGAGATTTAACAGATCATCTGAACTAGACAATTTATAATACACAGTAGTCCTACTGTCCTCAAGAAGATCTCGTCTGTGAAAGCCTTGTAAAGAAGTAAAAAAATTGTGGAAAATATCGCCGAGATTAGAACAGAACTGTGTACGAATTTCTAAGACATGCAAACACAGAGGCACTATGTATAAAGATTTCCTTGATCATTTGAATATTTGGTGTTTCAAAATCTAATATTGAATACACCCAACGATGACAGAATTCATGGAATTATTTATTCTTAAATTGGTACCTCCTCCGATATATAAACGGACATTTATGGGGCTCCTTAGCCAGACGGCCTTATCCGAGATTCTAACGGTAAAAAGTAAGAAAGGTAAAATCTGTAAGGTAAAATTAAGTTTAAAATTTAGAAAGGAGTAATTTAGAGGTGCCGGTCGTGAAAAGCTAGTTAAGGGGAAATGCGTTAAATCTGTTAACTGTGTGTAAGTACCTGGAACGGTACAATAAAATAGATTATTACCCTGAAAAGGAAAGTTCTAATTAGTACAGACGGTGCGAAACACTAGATGGAGTCTTACTGGCAAATAAACATCAATAAACTGTTAGGTACACTTCCTGCTCCATATTTATAAAAATACACATAAATAATTTGGTACGAATTTATAGAGGCATGCTAAATTATCACCATAGAGTAGACTCCGTGTTTATTTGTTGGAACAGATGCATTTAGACGCCGATCCCGTTCGCCATGTGTTTTTTTTTTTTTTTTTTTTTTTTTTTTTTTTTTTTTTTTTTTTTTTTTGCGACCAA
>JAGEOH010001769.1:0-13000 GCA_032207245.1 Pardosa pseudoannulata | reverse complement strand
AAATATGTGTAACATTAAAACAATGCGACTGGAAGTTTTTAATTATATTTTCGTGCACTGGAAATGGGATGAAAAATACAAATTTCAGTGAGAAAATATTAAAAATTATCTTATGCACAATTGTAAAAATTAAAATTATAAGATTGCCAATTGTTAAATTATTAAGTTCTTATCAAATTGTCTTGTTTTTATTTTTGCTAAACATGTTTTGTATTGAATTATTGTTGACCAACTTGAGCGATTAAGATAACAGTATAACAACCGTTATCTAACTTTCTCAAAAGTAAAATTAATAAGAATGCGCCAAAGTCAGCGATATTGCGCCGACTATTATAAACCTGAACTTGAGCTAAACAGCATAGAAATAAGGTAAAGTCCGTGAGCATGCGCAGATAGCTGGGTACCGGTTCACTGTGCAGAAGCTCCTATGCAGCACCAGCGTGGTCATATGCAGCAGATTCTAATATTAAAGCTTTCTTCTATTGGACTTCTGTCTATTCCAAAATTTATTTATAATCTTTCTAATAAATATCATAAGAATTGTAACAAAGAATTAATCAATAATCTTGTCAATTACGACCCAGCTGATGCTAGCAATATAAAGCCCTTGGCCATTTCTCGCCAGAGATCCTTAATTTTGCGTGCCGTCTATCTTAAAAAATTGAAAAAAATCTCCAAAAAATATATATAAAATCTATATGAAATGTAAGAAAAAAGTTTTAAAAGATTTAAAATTGGGCATACATCACTTTTCGTACCTCTCCCGATTTTTATTCTGTGATTCCGATATTAAAATTCTGCTCCAATATTGCCTCTCCGCTCTCATGGTGAGGGCGGAGCTTATTATTCAAATTTCCGGACTGTTTTATCTCTTCTTGATATATTTTATTAAGGCGTGGTGAGTTATGTAAAGCAGTTGCCTCTTCGAGCTTGGTTACTCTCGCGTACACGTTTCTGTCACGGCTTTTAGGTCATTCCCTAGTAAATACTATCAAAAGCATTCATAATAATTTTCAACAAAATATTTTAAGATCTTTTTGAGAAATCACATTTTAAGTTTCAACATTTTATTAAAATTACCGCTCTGAGAAAAACGCATTTGACGTTTATGAAAGCAACTTTAACCATTATAAAAATAAAATACATGTTTTAAATTCCCTACATTTTCTTGCTTCAAAACTCTAATGTTGATGAAAATTTAAAACGTTTAGGCCAAAAAATCTTGTCGAGATCAATTTTTATAAAGCACTTCGTCCAACATTTGAAAGTTTGCATATATCCCATTTTGAATTCTAATTTTCCAGAGCGACATTTTCAATAAAAATGCCTGTAGTTTCTCAGTGGCATCCATAATTGGTGTATCAGGCCCTTGAATTGAGACTTATGTCGTTCATGTGGTTAAAAATGTCTGCCAGCTAAGCCTATTTACGTATAAAATTCTTTTTCTTGAAATACTCGAAGAGTTATCTTTCTCTTCTAAAAAAAGGGATACTTGTGGCCTCAACATGAAAATTCGTTTCAAAACCTGCCCTCGTGACAGCCATACAGAAGTACCTCATGTTCTGCTTTCATTTCTAGACACAGTGTTTTTAAAAGACGATGATTAAGAGCTCTACTTCTAATAGAATTCACAGTTTTATTAACTATTGAGAATACTTCTTTTATGCTGGAAGAGGTTTCGTAGCCAGTGCATGTCTCTGTAAAAAAAAATGTGTAACAATAACGTTTAGAGTCTCTTTTTTTTTCTTTCTCTCTTTTTTTTTTTACCAGATGGGTAAAACCAGATTTATTGCCAAGCGTCGCAGGTGCTCCATCCATACAAAGAGAATGAAGTTTTTGTTTCCAGTCGATTATATAAATACGGAATAAAATTACCTTTTAGTATGCACATTTTCTGCTTTCGTTCAAGTGTAATATGGCAACACATTTAACAAAACGTGTAAAATCTACATAAACACCGATAAAGTCTCGTGATCTGTAATATCACGTACGCTGAGCAGAAGAAGTAGTTCTTTATTCAATTTCATGTTACATCCATTTGCACAATTAAGAATTTAATTTCCGTATTGATTTGCATTTGTTAACACTCTATTTTCCATTACACAACGTCAAATATTCCCCTAGCGGTGACTTTTGCAACTAAATTGTTTTTTTGCGGAATCCTTCGTCCCCCGTCTTGTTTAATCTTTCTACAACATGTGGCGTCATTCTCGCAAATAGATATCGCTACATAACACTGTGAGCACTGTCAGTTTAATTACAGCCACCCGGTACTTTGATATGAAAAGAGTAGATTCGAAGTGAAATTGGAAGCTATACATGCTAAATGCTGGAAAGAGTGTACAGTTGAAGCAGCTAAGGTTGAAGGCCTGCAAAGGACTGTTGTGCTCGTAACGAACAATGAAAAGGACATTTATGAATGTAAATAAAAAGTTTCTGCTCTATAATAACTTAGTAAATATTTTTTTAATCAACGTCAGTACTTAATTAAGTTTTTATGATTAATAGTATGTAATAACTGAGTTAAAGTATTGTATTAATTAAATCATTTTATTTGTGGGAATATAATTTAATGGATTAACGTAAATGCAGGAAAAGAAGATTTATGAAACCAATTCAGCAGCAAAACAGTCATCTGTAATCTCAAACTAAATTTGTAGTCATACTTGAATGAAATTTAGTAAACTTGAATGGTAATTAATGAAAGTGTATATGTATATGTATGTTTTAATACATAACTTGATATGTTGTATATGTCTATATTAATTAGCAATAAAAAGAGGAAAATCTGTGGACTTTTCTTTCTCAATGTACTTTTAATTTTTTAAGTTATTTATGAAGTTAGTTTTAATTTGGCTTGTATGTTGAGGAGCATAGAGTAAATATGCTTAAGCATTTAGGAGGCAAAATTAAACTTATTAAAAACTAACAGCATAATTTAAAATATACATTTTTCAAGAAAAATGAAATTACATACAGCATTACTGATCTGTTTTATAGTATACAAGTATATAAAATGATAGGTTTTTATTTGGCTATGAGATTCACTGAAATTTGTACTTTTTGTTGTAGAATATTATTGATAAACGTAACGTAAAAATACGTAACGCAAAAATTAACCAAGTAACCAACGTAAAAATTAACCAAGAATTAAATTTATAATTAGTTCTCATATAAAAATGCTATAATTTGCGTCACATAGAAATGAAGTTAATCACTTTATATCTAAATTTAAAGGTCAAATCGAATTCGTACTACGCAGACAAAGTTTCAATAATATAAAATAAGAAATGAATAAATGAAATATTTAAAGGAATGACGTCATAATGATAGAAAAAATTCATTTCCACCTATTTATTATGTGATAAATTGAAAATTTTAATCTCCTGTTTTAACCGAGGAAAACTGCGTTTAAAACAATTACTTGGGATTACGTCACATTGCTAGAAATATTGCTTCTTTCAATTAGTTATGAAGCGATAAATTAAAAAAATTAATCTTTTGCGTTTAACCGGGGAAAATAATGTTTGGAATAGTGACATGAAATGCTGGATAAAGGGGGAAGGAATAGATTTCGAAAGTTAAAATTTACAAAAACCTTCCCAGGGATATACCTAAGAATTTCCCAAATTTTCACGGAGAATTCTCTTTTTGTTTTCATGATAAAAAAAGAACACATCTTTTTTTAATTTAAATTCTTACATTATCTGATAGCAAATGAAAATAGCAGAATAATACTATATAATCATTTTGATGTAAAAGCAGTAAGTTTTATCACAATTAATACACAGAATATTCTCAGAAATATTTAAATTTATAGAAAGTACAATATTTAAAGATTAATTAAAAGGGTAAATTTCATAATTGATATTCAATCTCTGCACAAATAGTATCAATGTTAGATAAACGAAATTAATCAAAGAAATTAGCCGATTAAAAAATAAATATTTTTGAATTAATTATAATTGATAAATTTGTATTAAATATATACTAAATAAGTTAAGTATATAGAATATATTACAGATTTAAGACATCTTTATTAAAACATTCTAGAAAAAAAATTTTGATTGGTTTTGTTTTCAATAGCTCAATTTATAAAAAAAGAAAGAATAGAAACGTATATAAGCACCTTTACACCAATTTGTTTTCAATTAATTAAAATAATGTAGCTAAAAGAGCGATAAACGTATTTATCTAGTGACGATGCCTTAGTTTGAATGGTCTGACACCGGGTGTGCCACTTTTTAAGTGAATCACATGTTACAGAAGAGTACTCTTTACTGTGTCAAGAAATAATCGCTCTGAAGGTTTTGTAATGTATCTCCATTAATTACGGAATTTGTTCGTCAATAAGTGCAGATGAAATGTAACGAAGACAGTGATCTTACTCTCTTCAAAAAGATTTCATCATTGGAAGCCTTCTGAAGAATGCCAAGAATTGTCGATTTTGGAGTGAAAATGTAGAGGGATTTCTGAGACAGACGATTTTTTCTTTATGTATAGAGATTTCCTAGATAATATGAACAAGAATATTAAAAGTAGACAGTGATCTTACTTTCTTCAAGAATGTTTCGTCAGTGAAAGCCTTATCAAGAAAGTCAAGCGTTCTTCAAAATTTAGTCGTGATGAAACTGCAGACAGATTTCTCGGACTTACAGACACTCTTCTTTATATAAAAAGATTTCTTAGGTCATTTTAACTAGTAAATTTAAAGTCAAAGTGATCTCACTCTCTCAAAAAGATCTCGTCACTGAAAGCCTTGTCAAAACTGTCAAGAATTATTCAAAATTTTGGAACGAAATTCTAAAAGAATTTCTCGGATATACGAACTTACAGACACTCTTCTTTATGCATAGAGATTTAATAGATGATTTGAACTAAACAATTTAAAGTAGAAGTTGAAATTTGCCTTGAACCCTGCTTCAAACTCTATCACTAAACTGCATTTCTAAGATATTTTTAGTCAGTCCTTTATATATTCTTAAATTTTGTATATTTTATTTTTTTATATTATTCAATAAATAGAAACTAACAGTAATTCAATTGAAATTTATTTTAAAAAGAATTATTTTGGTGAAATCATCTGAAATTAGTTTCTAATCATACTTATTTTCTAAGGATAAAATTCTATATAAAAAAATATTTCCTGGAAAAAAACCATGCATTTTTCAATTCTCCAAAATATACAGATTTGAAATAGGCAATAAAAAAATATGTCATTTTTAAACCAATTTCGGTTTAAAAATTGAGCAGTCAGATTGTTAATCCTCTTACGTCTATTGAAAAATTAGAGGGCAATAATATTTATGCATGTAATAAAAGCTCATATAATAGTAATACTTCATCACTAAATAAATTATTAAACTTGAATTTATATGCATAAAAAGCGGGTAAATAATAAAACGTAAAGGTTTTGTGCAATTTATCTGATCAAGAATTGGAGATGAAAATTTTTAATGAAATTTTTATGTTAATAGTGCAGTTTTATATTTATTAAAATTTATATCAGTATTTTCTTTGTTTTAGATTCAGTGGAAATAATGAAGAGAACTTATGAAATTTTGTCGATATAATAATCAATTACTTTTTTAAATATTATTATTGCAATAAAAAATGTATTCAATTTTTGTTTTCTTAATAAAAAAAGAACACATCCCTTTTTTATTTGAAAGTAGATAGAAAATAGGGATTCTGCATCACGGATCCACGGATCCAGGGGTTGTGACGTCACGGGTGACGTAAGTGATAACGTTATCTTATCTACGATAACGTTATCTATGTTGAGTGGAGTGGAGTAGTAGGGGTCCTGTCGTAACCTTTTACGAGGGTGAAACCGAAACTAGAAGTTTCTATAGGAAGGAATGGCAACGATTCATTTTTCGAAAGTTTCTAGGAACGGTATGGCAACGACTTGAAATTTTAGTGGTGCCATCTGTTGTTGAAATGAGTTAATTTGGAATTTTGTAGTGCTGCCATCTGTTGAGGGATGTACGATCTTTGTAAAATATATGGGTACCGGGAATCGAACGTGGAACTCCGCGGTGGAAAGCCAGTGACTTATCCACTGACCCACAAAGACGTGGTTTAGGGAGGGTTAAAATGCAAGCCATGAATTTTCAAGACTATAACATTTGTGGATGTTGAAAAGAATAGTTTAAACTTAGAACTTTTAATTAAATTTTTAGCTTAGAAAATTTTATTTATTACAGAACTTTTAAAATCCTCCGTTACAAATTTTTGTGCGAAAAGTTTTAAATTTTTTCTCTTAAATTTAGAATTGTTATATATTTTATTTTGTTACAAAAATTGATATTTTTACTTTTCAAAACTTTTTTTTTTTAAGTTGCAAATTTCTTTAAAACTCAAATACTTATTTACTAATTTTCTGCTAATATTAGAAAATAAATTTTCCCTTTCGAAGTACATTTCATTATATTTTCAGACTTTGTAAAGTCGATAGAACTTTTAACTCAGTTTTTAGCTTAGAAAATTTTATTTATTACAGAACTTTCAAAATCCTCTGTTACAAATTTTTGTGCGAAAAGTTTTTAATTTTTTTTTCTTAAATTTAGAATTGTTATATATTTTATTTTGTTACAGAAATTGATATTTTTACTTTTCAAAACTTTTTTTTTTAAGTTGCGAATTTCTTTAAAACTCAAATACTTATTTACTAATTTTCTGCTAATATTAGAAAATAAATTTTCCCTGTCGAAGTACATTTCATTATATTTTCAGACTTTGTAAAGTCGATAGAACTTTTAACTCAGTTTTTAGCTTAGAAAATTTTATTTATTACAGAACTTTCAAAATCCTCTGTTACAAATTTTTGTGCGAAAAGTTTTTAAATTTTTTTTTCTTAAATTTAGAATTGTTATATATTTTATTTTGTTACAGAAATTGATATTTTTACTTTTCAAAACTTTTTTTTTTTAAATTGCGAATTTCTTTAAAACTCAAATACTTATTTACTAATTTTCCACTAATATTAGAAAATAAAGTTTGCCATTCTAAGTACATTTCATTATATTTTCAGACTTTGTAAAGTCGATAGAACTTTTAACTCAGTTTTTAGCTTAGAAAATTTTATTTATTACAGAACTTTCAAAATCCTCTGTTACAAATTTTTGTGCGAAAAGTTTTTAAAATATTTTTTTCTTAAATTTAGAATTGTTATATATTTTATTTTGTTACAGAAATTGATATTTTTACTTTTCAAAACTTTTTTTAAGTTGCAACTTTCTTTAAAACTCAAATACTTATTTATTAACTTTCTGCTAATATTAGAAAATAAATTTTCACATTCTAAGTACATTTTATTGTATTTTCAGACTTTGTAAAGTCAATGTTTTAAGTAATATATTACTGTCGAAATAGATCATATTGTAAACTTAGAATACTTTTGCAGGGATTTGAAAAGATTTTCTGTGTTTTTTTTATACATACATAGTATATATGCTATATTTAAATAAATGATATTCACATAGAACTATTAGCTGGAATATGATTCAATTCACCTACTTCACGAAAATACATCTATAATTTAAGTATAGACAATATATTTTTCACTTTATTTATTTTTTAATATCAGAAGAAAATGTTAATTGTTATATAGATTATAAAGTATTAACATTCTAATTTTCAAAAGACTTAAAATATTTTTATTATTAATCTTACATGTATTTACACTATATCCTAAAGTAAGACATTTCTGATCCAAGAACTTTTATTTATGAAAACAAAAATCTAAATGCTAATCTCCGATGTGATAACACCTGAATAACGAACGTCTTATATCTAAGAGCTCTTTTAGTAAACTATTCCAGTATCCAAAAAACTGCGTAACATTTTGATCATGTTATAGGTTAAAATTTTGATACATGATATGAATAGAAGAAATTCAATCGGCTAGCACATTCAATTGAGGTATACTATAAAATAATATATACCTTCCATTGTATGCGAATTTGGAAATATAAGTAAAATCGAGAGAATAATCGCGAGATAAAAAAAAAAAAAAATTCACAAGTATATTAACTTGTAGAATGCCACTCAACACTCAAGTTGAAAGTAAATTTTACTAATATAAGTAACAATTATAGTTATAGGTATATTCTGTGACAAATAATTTTCAAGAAACCTCAAAAATGTCGTAAAACAACCATTGAACTTACTAATTCAGGAGAAAACAATTATAATGTTATAGTACAAATTACTAAAAATTATATTTTAGACTATATACTTTAGCTAATACAAAGGAATATATATTTTCATATGTTCAGATAACGCATAGGTATTAAAAATTAACTTCATACATGAATATATATAATTATATAGGAAGATATATTTTAATATTGAATCTTGTCTTTGAACACATCATTTTTTTTTTCCATTGGTATTGCAATAAAATGGTATTTCAAATAACCTGAATTATTTTTAATACTTTTTTAAGCCTCTTATTAAAGAATTCTTTTTTTCCCTAAAAGTATAGAAAATATCCTAACATACTAGTTTTACACATTCTTTCACACTATGCAACAGAAATCCATGCATGTAAATCTTATAAAAATATAAATGAGAGGATGTTTAAAATTATTTTTATTTTTAAAAAATGTTTCTCAAAATTGTCAAAATTTACTATTAAATAGTGAATGAGGAATAATTTTATTAAAAAATTTCAAAAGATCCAATCAAAATCAAAAATGTACTGAAAAGCAGCGCCACCATCTCATTTAGGTGAAATAAATAAATAAATCTGTAGAATAAAAAAAATTATTAAGAAAATGGAAAATATGTTAAAAAAGAGGAAGAAAGGTTGTAATAGCTTCTGAGATGTTATTGTTGCAAATATGTTTTGTTAGCTGTGAAACGTACACACTATTTCCGATATAAATAAGATATAAAAATTTATGTCCGTTAAAAATTTCTAAATGATTTATAGAAAAAAAATCTTTAAATATTTTAATAGTGGATATTCTTACAGTTTAAAATGATATTTATATTGCACAGTTGCTAAATGAAGGAAATGTTTTTTCACTCTTGTACACATAAATAGTTAAATATAAAATGCAATATAAAAAAGTAAAAGAATTAAAACTTTATTTTCATGAATTTATTTAAGAGGCATATGCATATTAATTTTTAAGGGTGTATTAATTTCATAGTTTTTAAAGTTTTGAATAAGATAATGATATTACCATAAATTTATTCTTTTATGAAATTGAATTTAGACAGTAAATTGAAAGAATTCAACAGATAATTTTAACTTTAGGTTTAAGACGACAGTATAAACTAGACTAAACTTGTGAGAATTAGAATATGTTAGTAAAATAAATTAAGATTTCTTACATATACAGTATATTTAGAGGAAAACATGAATTCTGAACTTCATAACAATAATCTCAGTTGTGAATATACTCTTATATTAAGAAGCATTACGTTTAAGATATGTTATAAAATAATACATTTAACAAACAGCACTAAATTTCCTTCAATGAGTATTTTAGAATAAGGAACATCTGTATTATGGACAGTTTTCCACAACTTTCAGTATTAAGATAGCACTAAATTTGTAAGATTTGGGCAATGCATTAGAGTAAGTCATTTCTTACAAAATGAATTTAACCTATGACAAAGAATTTAAATGTTAAACTCTATAGAGGTAGCCCTAGAATATCATGCGATTATGATCGCGTGATAATGATATTAGCACATTTGTTAGGAGACAAAATAATTAGGTAAGCACGACTATCTACAGTAATTAAATTTGAAGTAAATCGAAGTTAAATTTATACAACTACATAAACATTGCATTTCGTGAGATAAATATTTGTTAAAGTAACAGAACCTACTAAATTCTTTTTCCCATGTAGTTATTCCCTTTTTCTTTCACTTGTTTAATATATCACTTACTAATATTATTTTCTTTAACTTCCATGAAATAACCTAACATGTGATAAGTTAAAAAAATAAATAAATAAAATGAGTTAAAATTAAATCTGTAAAAATACAGATGAATTACAAAAATCACACATGCACAAATATAGAGAAAGAAATCAACATAATTTATTTTATATACCTTATACATTTTTACATAGTTTTAAAAATAATTTCCTCTATAGATCTCACACTTAAATGTTTCAAAAAATTTTCACTTATAAAACCTACACTTTCAACAAATTCAGATGCTATTGCTTTAATATCTAATAATAAAAATATTTCATTACCCAACATCTGAAATTTTTCCAAGCATGATGTAGTTAAACATGGATGTTGTCTTTGACTAGGGTGATCGATGATACACCCATTGCATTTAAATACATCTCGAAAGATTTCCCCTAATGCATTTTCGATACAAATTATTAATTTTGTAAGCAAGAGATCTTCTTCTTCTAGAGATAAAATTGGTAGAAGTTTTCGTTCACATTGTACAAAATAGGGAAACCTTTTGAGAAATATATATTCCACAGCCATAGCATTTAAATCATGTACACAGTCTTTTAAATTATTAACTTGGGTAATATTTAATTGAATTGAATGTTGTCGATTTATGGATTGTACGTACATGAAATCTTTATAATTTAATGCTAATATATTATTGCTGGCTATGAAAGATGATTTAGTATAAATGAAATTAAAATTAGATAATTTGGAAAAAAAAATCATACCACGTTTTCATGTCCATCACAACACCTGTTTTAGTAGGCAACATTACATCTTCTCGATTTTCATAAAATTTTCTTATGTGTACAGAAAGCTTATTTCTAAATAGTTCAAGCGTCACACACACATTATTGCCTATATGTCTCTTATAAACACTCTCATTTTCGGAAGTATTTCCACTTGTAGAAGTATACCCCATAGACACTTTGTTAGCAGGGAGAAGATTACTAGTAGTTGAGTCCATCATATTCACGAAAAAGACATCCATCGAAGGATCGTTAAATACATCCTCTACTGCTGCTTGCTTGGCGGGAGATAAACTTTCAAAATTTTCCCTTTTTCTTTTTCCATTTTTGGGCCTGAATAAGGGTAGAAAATTCCCTTTGGGGAATGCCAAAATCAATGAACTAGAAAGAAAACAATTTGTAAAATATATTTTTCTAAAATGTTTGGAAAAAAAATACCATTAGTAATAATAAGTCATTAATTCTTATACTTATTTAAAGTAAATATATTTCCAAAGTACATTCACACTTAATTTAAAGTAAATATATTTCTAAAATACATTTACACTTAATTGTATGCCGAAATCAATGAACTAAAAAGAAAACAATTTGTAAAATATATTTTTCTAAAATGTTTGGAAAAAAATACCATTAGTAATAATAAGTCATTAATTCTTATACTTATTTAAAGTAAATTTAAAGTAAATATATTTCTAAAATACAGTCACACTGAATTTAAAGTAAATATATTTCTAAAATACATTCACACATAGTTTAAAGTAAATATATTTCCAAAGCACATTCACACTTAAAGTATCTAAAATACATTTCTACTGTAATCTGTTAAGAGGAAAAGATTTTAAAATAATACTTACATTAGTTTCATTGGTGGAAGAACCTGCAGCAACGTAAAAGTTTTCCATTTTAATGCGGAATAAAAAATAGCAGTAAATTAGCAGTGATAGCAGTAAGAGCAGTACTAGAAGCAAAATTCTAAGTACGAATGATCTAAACCTCTTCGACTTCTGCTTATAAAAGGATCCAGTAAGTCGAAGTTGTAGTAGATAATTTTTAGTCACATCAGTTAAGAAACAATAAAATAAACATCTCAACTTACAACATCAAGGGTTGGAACAACTCAACATGTTTACAAATTCTGCATCGTCATGTAGACATATGAAACATCAGAGATTACCTATATGTCTCCCCAGATAGTAGTGATAAAAGTGGTCACGTTCCTCTTAGTTTCAGTTCCGAAGAAACGCGACAGGTACTACTCTTTCTCATGTGACTGATAAGGGCTATTAGTCCATTCTGACCAGTACTGATAAAAGCATAGAAAGTGGTCACATTCCTCTTATATCTGTATTAGTTCCAAAATTCATCATTTAGGATTTGTAAAATCAATCTTTATTTTTATAAATTTAATTTTAACTCATTTTATTTTTTCAACTTATCGCATATCATAGAAGTTAAAAAATATTTAAGTGTGTGTAATAGATAGAAACAAGAAAACGGAATACATTATGAAAAAAAAAATATTTTATTTAGTAAGGTTCCCATTTTACATTTTTCATCTTAATTTCAGATGAATGTTTAGACGGAGTAAGGTCAGTAAAACTTAAATATCTGTTTTTCAGAAAATGTTTAGGTACATTCATTTCATACAAAGTGTTTAAAAATTCCTTTTGAGCTTTCACAGGTTTCTTTTTGTTTGTGAAAAGCAAATGGAATAAGTCTGCAATATTAGAATTTTCCATTTTTTTATTTCGAATAGATATTTCTCCTTTTTCATTCCAACTTAGCATATGGGGGTGTTCCTTCACAATCTGGAGTAAATGACTTGCTTGTTTCTGCCTATTTTGAGGGACTGTGTTTAAAATCAGAGTGTCATATTCTTGCTTCTTAATGCTCGCAGAAGACTTATTTTCTTCATCGGGTGAAATATTTGCAGGTTCTGTAGAGTCTTCATTCTTCTTCCAGGGCAAGTTGAAATTTTCTAATTTCATTTTTCTTTGTAAAATTTCATAATATTTTTGTACTTTTTCGTATTCATCCAGAGAACTTTTTAAAATTTTAGTCATTTCCACATCCAAATCAGACATGTGTTTTTCCACTGGAGTGTGTTTAGAAACTTGATCATAAGGGACAAGTGCGAATTTCTTAGCGAGTTCCATGTATGAGACTTGAAATGACGCTCAGTGCAGCTGGTATAAGTACGCTAAGAAACCCACCACCTTTCTGTACAATTAATTTACGTTTCTTGACTAAAGAAACTTTACGATCTTGTAATTTTCGAAGAGTCGATTTGTGTCGAGAGAGAGAATTTTTTT
>JAGEOH010001768.1:0-7500 GCA_032207245.1 Pardosa pseudoannulata | reverse complement strand
TTTAAGTTCTTGGCTTTTGACCTTATGTGCTTAGTTTATTTTATCATCAAAATATCGTAATTAGAATCAGTTAAAAATATATTAATTAAAATATGTAATGAGTGGTGCCATTTATTGCCTATAGTTACAACTATTTTTCATACGCAATAACTTTTTCTCTTTGAAATATCCCAGTATCAAAATCATTTTATTTTTTATAGCTAAATTTTGTATTTCATCAAAATATGTAAATCTTTATTTTACTTTCTCAAATTTTTTAAGAAGTTACCATTTTTTTCTGTTATATGTTGTCGTGATTTTTATATTCAGTACTTACAAATTCACCATGTTCTATCATATTTGTTTTTATTTCACAATTGCCATTTTTTAAAGAAAAAGTTTTCATTTTAGGATTTGTTGTTTAAAATTTAATTTTTATGTATGTAAAACAGTACTAAAAGACGGTTGGGAATGATTTATCCCATTCAGAACAGTACATATGTATGTTACTCTCCACAGTATTTTGAAATTTGATTCCTACATTAAAAAAAAGTCCTGGAATTGGGAATTATTATGCAGCGGCTCACGGGCAACACAGTGCACTTACTGGACATTTGGCTATTAATAAACTGTTATAATCGTCAACAATCTAAAACATACGAAATTTATTCAGCATTTCTATCAATACATCTTATTATCTTTAATAGTGGTTCTAAATCTTTCATCGAAATATTTGAAAACCCAGACCGAAGGCTGGGTGCGAAGCAGCTAGTCTATATATATAAAAATGAATTTGTGTGTGTCTGTCTGTCTGTATGTATGTACTCAATAGACTCAAAAACCATGCATCCAATCGCCGTGAAAATTTGGGAAATGTTTAGGTATATCCCTGGGAAGGTTTTTGTAAATTTTTAACGTTCGAAATCCATTCCTTCCCCCATTTTCGAGCATTTCATGTCACTATTCTAAGCATTATTTTCCCCGGTTAAAAGCAAACGATTAAATTTTTAATTTATCGCGTGATAACTAAGTGAAAGAAGCAATATTTCTAGCAATGTGACGTCATCCCAAGTAATTGTTTTAAACGCAGTTTTCCTCGGTTAAAAGTAGAAGATTAAAATTTTTAATTTATTACATAATACATAGGTGAAAATGATATTTTTCTATCATTATGACGTCATTCCTTTAAATATTTCATTTATTCATTTCTTATTTTATAATCGTCTGCGTAGTATCAATTCGATTTGACCTGAAATTTAAGATATAAAGTGATTCACTTTCATTTCTATGTGACGCAAATTATAGCATTTTTATATGAGAACTCATTTTAAATTTAATTCTTGGTTAATTTTTAAGTTGCAATGAAATGTTTATCAATAATATTTTAACAACAAAAAGTACAAATTTCAGTGACTCTCATGGGCAAATAAATTCCTATCATTTTATATAGTTATCTTTATATTCACATATTTGACAATATGAATGTGTGCTTCTGTTTCATACTAAACTATGTGGTTTGTCATAAATTTCCTTAATTTTGGAAACATTTATTACTACGAACAAAATTAGCACTTTTGCTTTCAAAACCTCTGCTCCCTATTCTATC
This sequence comes from Pardosa pseudoannulata, assembly GCA_032207245.1. Lineage (NCBI taxonomy): Eukaryota > Metazoa > Arthropoda > Arachnida > Araneae > Lycosidae > Pardosa > Pardosa pseudoannulata. The sequence goes on along the minus strand of JAGEOH010001768.1, from coordinate 5,915 downwards.
ACGTAATTTGGCAAGGTATATTAACGTTGCTAATCAACGTACAGTAGTAATACAGTTTAGGGTTAAACTTATATTTTACTATACAGTTTTGAGCAAATTTAATATAAGACACACATTTGATGCAGATTTAATCGTTAGCGTGTAAACATATATTTTGTTATTTTTATTTATAGATATTAAGAACAGTTTTCATTTTTATGCTTTTTTAACAAATCTACCCGATAAGTCATAGAGTATCTTCTTTGGACAGAAATCCTTGATACCGCCAAATGAACATATTCCACATTAATACATCTTGAATTCCCAGATTAAAATCTGACTGTGAGATCCAGGGATGTTATTTCGCCCATTCGTGTTCCGATATACCAATTAGTTCGAAAGATATTAACGAAAAACCAAACAAAATGGCAGTTTAATTTTGCGACACGAGCTTTCCGTTATTGAGTTGGCGTCTAAATATGGCAGTGTTATTCATTGTTGGCATTATTATCTCCAGATATTTGGTATTCGGGAAACATAAAAACGTATCTACGCGATTTTAAATTCCAGTGTAAGTATAGAAATATATGATGGCATTTATGTATATAAGACTATTCTTATCTGATAAACGATAAACTCATTTTTGTTTAGGAAATCACTTCTTTTTTCTATTTTATTAGCTTGGCGAGATTTTTATTTTCAATAATTAAAAACTTGCCATGTTCTATCAAATTTGTTTTCATTTCGCAGTTGCCATTTATTAAATAAAAACTATCATATGGTTATAGGTTTTGTTATCTAAAACTCAACTACACTAGAGATAAAAGAAATTGGCAAGTGATATACAGGGAACAAATAAATTTGAAACTATGAAATGTTGAGATATTGTAGCCACTTTTGAATAAAGTTTAAAATGTGATTTCAAATAATATAATTGTTTTCGGTGTTTTAGTCTTATATACTTATTTTGTTTTATCAATATTAATTTGGTATATTTCTTTCATTTTAAATTCAATTGCGCCATTTTTATTAATCCAATTTTAAGACGTCACTCTGTACTTCACCTATTCTTAAATAAGCTTGGCGACTTTATGGTATATGTTTCGTGTTATAAAAATTGAAATCCTTTATGTAACTTCATTCTTATGATAACGCTTTAAGTTCTTGGCTTTTGACCTTATGTGCTTAGTTTATTTTATCATCAAAATATCGTAATTAGAATCAGTTAAAAATATATTAATTAAAATATGCAATGAGTGGTGCCATTTATTGCCTATAGTTACAACAATTTTTCATACGCAATAACTTTTTCTCTTTGAAATAGCCCAGTATCAAAATCATTTTATTTTTATAGCTAAATTTTGTATTTCATCAAAATATGTAAATTTTTATTTTACTTTCTCAAATTTTTTAAGAAGTTAACCATTTTTTCTGTTATATGTTGTCGTGATTTTTATATTCAGTACTTACAAATTCACCATGTTCTATCATATTTGTTTTTATTTCACAATTGCCATTTTTTAAAGAAAAAGTTTTCATTTTAGGTTTTGTTGTTTAAAATTTAATTTTTATGTATGTAAAACAGTACTAAAAGACGGTTGGGAATGATTTATCCCATTCAGAACAGTACATATATATGTTACTCTCCACAGTATTTTGAAATTTGATTCCTACATTAAAAAAAAGTCCTGGAATTGGGAATTATTATGCAGCGGCTCACGGGCAACACAGTGCACTTACTGGACATTTGGCTATTAATAAACTGTTATAATCGTCAACAATCTAAAACATACGAAATTTATTCAGCATTTCTATCAATACATCTTATTATCTTTAATAGTGGTTCTAAATCTTTCATCGAAATATTTGAAAACCCAGACCGAAGGCTGGGTGCGAAGCAGCTAGTCTATATATATAAAAATGAATTTGTGTGTGTCTGTCTGTCTGTCTGTCTGTACTCAATAGACTCAAAAACCATGCATCCAATCGCCGTGAAAATTTGGGAAATGTTTAGGTATATCCCTGGGAAGGTTTTTGTAAATTTTTAACGTTCGAAATCCATTCCTTCCCCCATTTTCGAGCATTTCATGTCACTATTCTAAGCATTATTTTCCCCGGTTAAAAGCAAACGATTAAATTTTTAATTTATCGCGTGATAACTAAGTGAAAGAAGCATTATTTCTAGCAATGTGACGTCATCCCAAGTAATTGTTTTAAACGCAGTTTTCCTCGGTTAAAAGTAGAAGATTAAAATTTTTAATTTATTACATAATACATAGGTGAAATGATATTTTTCTATCATTATGACGTCATTCCTTTAAATATTTCATTTATTCATTTCTTATTTTATAATCGTCTGCGTAGTATCAATTCGATTTGACCTGCAAATTGAGATATAAAGTGATTCACTTTCATTTCTATGTGACGCAAATTATAGCATTTTTATATGAGAACTCATTTTAAATTTAATTCTTGGTTAATTTTTAAGTTGCAATGAAATGTTTATCAATAATATTTTAACAACAAAAAGTACAAATTTCAGTGACTCTCATGGCAAATAAATTCCTATCATTTTATATAGTTATCTTTATATTCACATATTTGACAATATGAATGTGTGCTTCTGTTTCATACTAAACTATGTGGTTTGTCATAAATTTCCTTAATTTTGGAAACATTTATTACTACGAACAAAATTAGCACTTTTGCTTTCAAAACCTCTGCTCCCTATTCTATCACGTAATTTGGCAAGGTATATTAACGTTGCTAATCAACGTACAGTAGTAATACAGTTTAGGGTTAAACTTATATTTTACTATACAGTTTTGAGCAAATTATATATAAGACACACATTTGATGCAGATTTAATCGTTAGCGTGTAAACATATATTTTGTTATTTTTATTTATAGATATTAAGAACAGTTTTCATTTTTATGCTTTTTTAACAAATCTACCCGATAAGTCATAGAGTATCTTCTTTGGACAGAAATCCTTGATACCGCCAAATGAACATATTCCACATTAATACATCTTGAATTCCCAGATTAAAATCTGACTGTGAGATCCAGGGATGTTATTTCGCCCATTCGTGTTCCGATATACCAATTAGTTCGAAAGATATTAACGAAAAACCAAACAAAATGGCAGTTTAATTTTGCGACACGAGCTTTCCGTTATTGAGTTGGCGTCTAAATATGGCAGTGTTATTCATTGTTGGCATTATTATCTCCAGATATTTGGTATTCGGGAAACATAAAAACGTATCTACGCGATTTTAAATTCCAGTGTAAGTATAGAAATATATGATGGCATTTATGTATATAAGACTATTCTTATCTGATAAACGATAAACTCATTTTTGTTTAGGAAATCACTTCTTTTTTCTATTTTATTAGCTTGGCGAGATTTTTATTTTCAATAATTAAAAACTTGCCATGTTCTATCAAATTTGTTTTCATTTCGCAGTTGCCATTTATTAAATAAAAACTATCATATGGTTATAGGTTTTGTTATCTAAAACTCAACTACACTAGAGATAAAAGAAATTGGCAAGTGATATACAGGGAACAAATAAATTTGAAACTATGAAATGTTGAGATATTGTAGCCACTTTTGAATAAAGTTTAAAATGAGATTTCAAATAATATAATTGTTTTCGGTGTTTTAGTCTTATATACTTATTTTGTTTTATCAATATTAATTTGGTATATTTCTTTCATTTTAAATTCAATTGCGCCATTTTTATTAATCCAATTTTAAGACGTCACTCTGTACTTCACCTATTCTTAAATAAGCTTGGCGACTTTATGGTATATGTTTCGTGTTATAAAAATTGAAATCCTTTATGTAACTTCATTCTTATGATAACGCTTTAAGTTCTTGGCTTTTGACCTTATGTGCTTAGTTTATTTTATCATCAAAATATCGTAATTAGAATCAGCTAAAAATATATTAATTAAAATATGTAATGAGTGGTGCCATTTATTGCCTGTAGTTACAACAATTTTTCATACGCAATAACTTTTTCTCTTTGAAATATCCCAGTATCAAAATCATTTTATTTTTAATAGCTAAATTTTGTATTTCCTCAAAATATGTAAATCTTTATTTTACTTTCTCAAATTTTTTAAGAAGTTGATATTTTTTCTGTTATATGTTGTCGTGATTTTTATATTCAGTACTTACAAATTCGCCATGTTCTATCATATTTGTTTTTATTTCACAATTGCCATTTTTTAAAGAAAAAATTTTCATTTTAGGCTTTGTTGTTTAAAATTTAATTTTTATGTATGTAAAACAGTTCTAAAAGACGGTTGGGAATGATTTATCCCATTCAGAACAGTACATATATATGTTACTCTCCACAGTATTTTGAAATTTGATTCCTACATTAAAAAAAAGTCCTGGAATTGGGAATTATTATGCAGCGGCTCACGGGCAACACAGTGCACTTACTGGACATTTGGCTATTAATAAACTGTTATAATCGTCAACAATCTAAAACATACGAAATTTATTCAGCATTTCTATCAGTACGTCTTATTATCTTTAATAGTGGTTCTAAATCTTTCATCGAAATATTTGAAAACCCAGACCGAAGGCTGGGTGCGAAGCAGCTAGTTAATGTATAAAATGTAAAATCTCACCGAGTGTAACTTACTATTCGGAATCTGACAGTAGTTCTTTTTGCTGTTATTCCAAGGAAAGAAAATTTAAAAAGATTTGTGTTAATACAAGCTAGTTTAATGATTTATTCTTTTGATTTGAATTTTGGCTTGACTAAAGAACTGGTTTCCCCTGCCAACTTGGCGATAATAGCTTAATTATCGCCAACATTTTCACCTGATCTCACCATGTCCAAACAATCTGTATCTATAATTTATATGATATTTGCATCCAACTCTAGTTGTGTCACTCTTTTCTTACATATTATAAGCGCGCAATGATTCAAAAAATGAGATATAACAAACCATTAATGGTTCACTATGGCTGATTTTCAATAATTTGGAGCTGTTGAGTTTGCAAACTGTTAAGGAATTGCCCATAAATATAAATGTCCAGTTTTCATGTCGTTTTCTTTAATTAATACAAGTATATAATTCTATTACGATGGCGCACTATGCACTAATTAAAGTCTCCAGAAAAAGCAAGAAATACAATGTTTGGATGAATTACCTTTGTGTTTTAGTAAATATCGCCAATATTTTCGACAAATTTGCTAAGGGGAACCCAATTCTTAAGTAGTCCCTGAATGTATTTTCATTGTGTCCCTGAATGTATAAGAAGCCAGTCTAAATCAAATAAGAAGACAATCGTGGAAAACATCGCCAAGGTATTTCGCCAATTTTAGAAATCGCTGCCAATATACTTACCAGCCAATCACAGGCCAAGTTCCAGGCGCCTGTGTTTTTTTACTGTAAAAGCTCAATCTGGAATATAAGGCGATTTCACGTAGTAGGGCAAATTCTCAAATTATGACAATTTTGGATTTAGTTTCAAACGGAAGGGCAGTTTGTTGTTTGTCTATTGGCTGTTGTAAACATGAAAATAAATGGGAAGGGCATTATAGTAGGTCGTGACGTTGCGACAAACTGCCTTATAGGCTTCCAAGAGAGTCGTCATAGCGCATGCGCTCGTGTTTGGCACATTTTTTTTACCTGGCGATAACTTCTATGAAAGTATAGTAACCTGTGCATTGTTGCTTTTTGACTAGCTACGATCGCTTTGATTTCAAGCACGTGTTTAATGTATTTTGACAGCTGACGATTTGTCAGCAGTGAAAATGGAAAATTATTTTTAAAGAAATAAACAGTAGCCTAGTACATAAACTGTATTTTCTTACATTTATTTATTTTAAAAGAAAAGCGAACAAAGTCGTTTAAGAAAACAAAATTACTCATTATAACATGAAACTTATCTTTTATTTATTTTTTGT
>JAGEOH010001767.1:0-13000 GCA_032207245.1 Pardosa pseudoannulata | reverse complement strand
CATCCAACCCATTACATCCCCAACTCCGCCATCTTTATATAACCTTTATTATTTTAGTGCTAGTTTGAAATCTATAATAAAAATTCTACTCTTCCTACGTGCAAGCAAATTTCATGTAGTGAAAACTAAAAATATTACAAAAGTATTAAGTACTATTCACAAAATAACAAGTTAAATAAGCATGCTTAAATAAATGCAAATCTTTGTATTCTTCTTTAGTTTCGTTGTGGGTCATGGTATGCTCATACCTAGGTTAATTGAGGTTTAAATTATTGGTTTGGTTTGGAGTACTAACGTCTACTTTTTGCAACACGAGGGATAATGAGACAGGGACGTACAGCTTAAAGCAGATTCCGAAAGGCTACAAACATCCATGTCACTGTGGGATTCGCACCCACGAACTCCAGTGTCGAAGGCCAGCACTGGAAACAATCGGCCATCGTTCGACCGTTGAAATTGATTTAAGCCATAAGTTGCAGCTGTAATAGAATGTTTGGACCTGTCGAGTTTGCTTGATTCATATTTTTATGTTGTAATAATGTAATATACATCTTCATTTATTCTAAATTGATTCATTTCTCGTTTTCGGCCACCCTCTCTGCAGATCTGGATTCCCGATGATGTGCAGGGAATTCTGAATTTCAAATGCCGCTGCCTCCCGCTACAAACACTACAGCCGTTCGCCCAGGAGATGGTTAGTTAGGGTGGCAGCCATCTATCTGGATTTGGTGGAGTCGTCAGACGAGTGGTCGATCGGCACTGAACGCCCACCTGTCCCTGCTCAGAACGTCACCACCTAGCGGCTATCGACGGGCTGGACCGTCTCGACTCCCGACGGCTGGACCGTCACCACCTTTAGTCGACTCTGACGATCAGCCAGCGCTGGGCCATACAAGGCGGGAGTTTGACTACCGCGCCGCCTTCCCTTACAGGGGGGACAGGGGTTATGATGTGAGTGACATTTCAAAAACTATCTTCTATCTGGAATATTTGAATTTGAAATAATAATAATTAAAATGAAAAAAATTGCCAGTCTACATTCTTAAAACACGGGTCATCATTTTGGGATATCTTCGGTTCCAGTTTTTAATGCAGAGATTCGAAATCCGCTTTTAGATTGTATGACATGTATGAATAATATTGCGTATGAGAGTGTAAAAGTGCAAGTGTAAAAATAAGCTCTCTATTCAGCTGTTATAAATAGTTAGCCCTCGTTTATATTTTTGGTATTAACCCTTGTGATCAAATGTATAGTGGTATTTATTTTGGTTATTCACAAAGACCAAGTATTATTTGATTGGTTGCGCTGTGTAAAATATTTAAGTACTAAATTCAACCACAGGTTCTAATAGGCTATAGACTTAAGAATACTAAGATAATAAACTAAAAAAAGCTAAATTAAAAGTAACAAATCAGCTTAAAATAAAAAAAAGTAAATTTATTATGATATATATATCTGATATAAAACCGGAAGTAGTTCTTTCTGGCTGATTTAAACGGATGTGAATATTCATGCCTGCAGTAGAATTCGAATAAAACGAACTCTGGAGACAAAACGTATCAATTCCAACACTATATGACCGCCACTCGGTATCTTTAGATATCCTTCATTCTTTTAGTTCTAGTTTTAAATCTAAAATAAAATGCTATTATTCGCCGTACAAGCAAATTTCGTGCAGGTGAAAACTAAAAATATTGCATAATTATAAAATATTACTCACAAAATAAGATAAGTCTACTTAAATGTAGATAATAATCAATAAATTGAATTAAAATATTATATTGATTATTTCAATACTTATATTTGTGTATTACTTTAGTTTCGTTGTTTTTCTGGGTTTGGCATACCAAGGTTAATTGAGGGTTTAAACTATTGATTTATGCCATAAGTTATGTATCTGTAATGGAATGTTTCGACTTTTTGCGTTTTGCATGATTTATATTTTTTACGTTGTAATAATGTACGATGCATCTTGATTTATTCCAACGTTGATTCGTTTCTCGTTTTCAGCCAGCCTCTGTGCAGGTCTGGGTCTCAGAAGATGAAGAGGGGATGCGAGCATTTCGACGCCGTCGTCCCCAGGAGCGGTTAGTAGAGTGTTAGCCATCTTCCTGGATTTGGAGGAGTCGTCTGACGAGCGATCAGACTCAGATTGAACACCCGCCTGCCCCTGCTCTGACATGACCACCTATGGGAAGTAGAGAGTTGACCACCACCACTTGAACTACCATCAGTGATGCTACGGAGAACACTGCCCCCATTGCTAATTTGAGACCCTCACGAGAAAGAAGAAATTGGTTGAACACCACCACCTACGAAATCATCGTTACGACCAACTCCAACAAAATTGCCATCACCAAGAAAAGCAGTACTCTTGCTGTATTGAGACCACCACCTGGTAAATATGATGAGTTGATTTAGATCTGTTATATAATTCATTCATTCATATAAGAAGTAAAATGTTCGGGATCTAAATCTGACCTCATCACATTTTTGTAAAGAGATGGAGGACCATAAATTCTATTCAACGGAATTTGTTGTCTTGTACGGTGGTCTCGGGCGGGGTTCTGATCCCAGTCCAAGATTAGAATCCCGTCTCCGTACTTGACATTTTTTAATAAGAATGTACCTTTGTGGAGTATTTATGAGTCCCTAAGGGGCAGTGCCCAATTAAAATTGATAAGGTTTGGCCCGTTGGCGGTCTCAAGGTGGGGTTGAAGCCGGCCAATGAAATTCTTACAACTATCCCAATTGGACGACAAGAAGGAAGACGGGAAAAGTTTGAAAGAATTAAATATAGAAAAGACGAGAGGTGGTTCGGAGGTCAAAGAGAAGAGGTTCGGTTGGTTGGTTGGTTGGTTGGTTGGTTGGTTGTATAAAGTTTTATGGCACTGAATCCTCCTGGGATATATTGTGCCAAACAAATTGTTAAAATATAAACGATTACGATAAAGAATAAGTTAAAACAGCAGGGCTAAAAGAATGTCAGAAGATGAGCAAATATAAAAAATATGCAATGACAGTGTATAAATAAATGCTATGAGTTAATGATCTTAAATATACGTATAAAAACCAATATCTTTTAAAAAATTAAAAAGATTCAAATGAGGTGGATCATTAAGCAATGAACTTAGGGATATGGAATGAGATTTAAAATGATAAACACGATGGCGGTTAAAATTTTGACACTGTTAGAATGTGTTTAACAGTCACGGGTACTTTACAAAGTCTGCAAACAGGGGCAGGTTCCCCGAGCAATAGGTGACGATGAGTGAAGCGTGTATGCCCGATACGAAGGCGAGTAAGAATGACGTCATGTTTCCTGGAGGGTACTGAAGGCCAGAGTGACAGTTCCGGTTTTACAGAGTAAAGTTTATTGTTAATTTGTTGATTCCAAATAGATTGCCATTTTTTCCTGGCTAAATTAACAACGTAGTTCTTGATGTCGGGGTACGGTAAGTGGAAGTGGAGAAGATTGGTAGCAGATCTGGCAGCTTTATCTGCTTGCTCATTCCCAGAAATACCGACATGTGATGGAACCCAACAAAACATTATGGAGTAACCACTCAAAATCTTTCTCTTATATATGTTTATCAGATGTAAAATGAGTGGATGACTTTGGTGGTTGGGAAAAGTTAAAGAATGTAACACGCTAAGTGAATCTGTATAAATTATAAAATGGTACCCTTGATAATAAACAAACTTTTCAAGAGCCAGACAAATAGCTATTATTTCAGCAGAGAAAATGGATACGGAAGGGTGCAGTTTGTGACTATAGACATCACCACCTATTACGTAGGCACAACCAACGAAGTCACTCGACTTGGAGCCGTCAGTAAAAACAGGAGTATATGATCTGTAGGTGTCCCTGTGACTTATGAATATTCGCTTGAAAATAATATCAGCAGTATCGCTTTTAGTAAAATGTTTAAAAGGATTTAAAAGAGCAAAATTAGAGATTTCCCAGGGTGGGTTTGTATATTCTGTAGCTAAAATCTTCAAGTGAATAAGACTAAAATCAGATAAATGTTTCTTTATGCGCAGATGAAAAGGAGGAATGCAAGATGGGCGTGATCTGTACAAACGGGTGAGAAATGAACTGATGAAACGATTATGAGAAGGATGATTAGCATGCGAAACTGTTCTAAAATAGTAATGAAGGCATAAAATCTGACGTCGGAGATCCAAAGGCTCTTCGTCACAATTGGCATATAAGCTTTGAACGGGAGAAGTCCTAAAAGCGCCTGACACGAGGCGGAGGGCCAGATGGTGGATAGTATCAAGCTTCTGCAGTGTTGTTTTGCAGGCAGACCCGTACACAACACACCCATATTCCAATTTTGATCGGACAACCGCCCTGTAAATTTTTATTAAACTTGTACTTGCCGCTCCCCAAGAAGTGTTTGATAGGACTTTGATGATATTCAGCGCCCTTATGCATCTCCCTCGCAGGTTAAGAATGTGAGGAAGAAAAGTTAGCTTCTTGTCAAAGATAATTCCAAGATACTTTACTTAGCTATGGGAATTGTCACGTTATGCACCCGAATCTTGGGATCGGGATGGATGCCCGTTTCCTGCAAAAGTGGACACACTTTGTATTCTCAAGTGAGAAACTGAAACCATTGTAATCCGCCCAATTTATTATGTTGTTGACAGCAATTTGGAGTTTCTTTTCAACATCGGTCATCTCAGAACCTTCGCAGGATATGTGTAAATCATCAACATAGAGACTGCCTTTAACAGGGGGAGCAAATTGATTTAAAATATTGTTAATTGATATTAAAAATAAAGTCACACTTAAAACGCTGCCTTGAGGTACACCTTGCTCTTGAATAAAAACGTCTGATAAAATACTGCCAATACGGACTTTAAAATTTCTTAAATATAAAAAGTTTTGTATAAAAATTGGGAGATTTCCCTTAAAACCCAAGTCATAAAGGTTACGGAGGATACCGTATCGCCAGGTCCGATCGTAAGCCTTCTCGATATCGAAAAAAATTGAAACCAAGTGTTTTCGCTGAACGAAGGCGTTACGAATTTCAGTTTCCAGGTCAACGGCATTATCTATAGTTGACCTACCACGCCTGAAACCACTCTGGAGTGCAGAGAAACAATTGTTCTTTTCCAAAATATGTGTTAGGCGGCTATTTACCATCTTCTCTAACAGCTTGCAGAGACAGTTGGTGAGTGCGATTGGGCGGTAGCTGAGAACGTCAGTGGGATCTTTGTTTGGTTTTAGGATGGGGATCACAGTGGCGGTATTCCAAGAGGATGGTAAAGTCTGTTCATTCCAGATTCTATTGTATAAAGCAAGTATATTCAGTAAGGAGTTGTCAGTGAGATGTTTAACTATAGTATATGAGATATTATCTGGTCCAGGAGAAGTTTTTTTCGTATTTTGCAGGGCTCGTTTAAGTTCAAATATAGTAAAGCTACTGTTATATTTGGAGTGGGTGTCTGTTTTAAATGTTATTGCTTTTTTTTCAACATTTCTTTTGTGACTAAGGAAAGAAGGTGTGTAGTTACTGCTGCTTGAGATACGAGAAAATGAAGAGGCGATAGCATTCGCTATGCTCTGTACTGAAGATATTGTTTGATTATTGTACTGCAGAAAGGATATCTGATTGTTAGAATAAGCGCCTGCACACCGTTTAATTTTATCCCACATACATTTACTTGAGACAGAGGCAGATATGCTGCCAACATATTTTTCTCCACGATTCCGCCTGGCTACGTCTCAAAATCCGCCTAAAACAAGCTTTACACTTTTTATAAATCATGAGATTTTCGGTAGTAGGGTACCGCCTGAACCTACACCAAGCTCTCCTTTGCTCTTTCTGAGCATTACGACATTCGTCGTTCCACCACGGTTTAGTTTGCCGTCGGAAACAGCCTGAAGATTTTGGAATGGCTGCATCGGCAGCAGCAATGATGGCTGCAGTTATTTCTTTAACGGCTTCGTCAATCGCTGTTGTTTTCGATCATATCCTTCGTGATGATAGCTCTGTTTCGAAATTTATTCCAATCAGCAAAATTCATATTATAATAGGGCGTTTTGTAAGTTTTAGATGCAGAAATGGTAAGAGTCAAAATTATCGGAAAGTGATCACTATTGTATAAATCATTATCAACATAAAAATTGAAATAAGGGAAAACTGAAGGTGAACAAAAAGCAAGATCGAGTGTGTGATAAACTTTTACTTGGGAAATGAAAATGAGTTGGTTGTTTGGTATTAAATAAACAAAGACTATGATCTGATAGTAGCTGCTCTAACTGAATTCCGCGTTGGTTCGAGTTGGTACTACCCCACAAGGTGCTATGGCCATTGAAATCACCAAGTATTATATAGGGCTCAGGTAGCTGACTAATAAGGTTATTGAGGGAGGTTTGTGGAACATTTGCTTTAGGTGGTAAATAAATACTACAAATTGTTATGAGAGAGTGGGTGTGAATACGGATTGCAATAGCTTGAAGGTCAGTTTGGAGTTTAATTTGAGAGGACGGGTAGTCGTGGGAGACAAAAAGGGCTACACCACCGGATGCCCTACCGCCATTCACGTGATCTTTTCTGTAGCAACTAAAACGCCGAACCTTTGAGATTTTGCACTCGTCCAGAAGAGTTTCCTGGAGTTCAAAGCAAGCAGGATGTAATTTATTGACTAGTTCCCTAATATCAGGCACGTGGGTTTTGAAACCGTGGCAATTCCAAGAAAAGAGAGCCATTGTGGGTGAGAAGTGAAGAGAAAAGAACTAGACCCTAAGGGACGGAGTGCGGAGACTCCGTTTCAGATCCAGAAGATGACGCAGTAGACATGTCTTCAGGGGAGACATACATTTTTATGGGCTCATCAAAAACAACTTCAGGTTGATCATTTTTTAAAAAATCTGTACGTTTCATTTTGGTTTTAATTTTAATTGCAGGAGGTGGTAGCTTCTCACGTAGGGGATGATTTGGTGGTAAAGGTTTTAATCGCCTTTTGATATTTTGCTTATTATTTTTATTAAGTTTACTTGTAGAATTTTCGTCTTTTTTGTAGGAGAATTTGTATTTTTTTTCGGAGGATCTTGTTTTTTTGGTGCTTGGGCTTGTGGTATGAGTCATATTTTTGGCAGACATTTCTTTGGTTTCTTTTTCTATTTTATTGATAATAGAAGATTGGGAAATCTCTGTTTGGATGGCTATAGATTTTACTATTTTGGGATTTAAGGCTGCTGAGTAAGATATACCAATTTTAGGTGTACGAGAGAGTACTAATTTACGGGCCTCGGGATAGGAAATACTGTTTTTTATTTTCAGAGATTGAATTTCTTTCTCCATCTGCCAAGAAGGGCAAGAGAGGGAGAAAGAGGGATGAGCCCCTTTGCAGTTGACACACAACGGGGTCTTCTGACAGTTCTCGCCATCGTGACCAACATCTGCGCAGCGGGCACAGGTAACGGCCCCACGACAGGATAACTTTGAATGACCGAAACGTTGGCACTGAAAGCAGCGTAAAGGGTTTGGGATGTATGGGCGCACTGGACAACGGAGATAAGCTGCAGTAATATATGACGGAAGATTAGGGCTATTGAACGTTAGTATTATATGTTTCGTTTTCTGCATATTACCACCACGACGAATCGTGATGCGTCTTACGTGTGTTACTCCCTGTTCTTTGAGGTTTTCTAGAATTTCATCTTCAGACGTGGTGAAAAGATCGGATTCTGAAATTACACCTTTAGAATAATTGAGGCTATTATGAGGTAATATAATGACTGAAAACGTGCCTAGATTAGTAAGGGATGTGAGAGTTTGAGCCTGAGATGTGTTAAAAACTTTTATTAAAAGATCTCCAGAGTTTAGTTTTTTTATAGTTTCTACCTCACCTATTGAAGATTTGATAATTTTGTGGATAACAAAAGGCGATATTGTCCGAAAACTGTCTTCTGATAACCTTTTCACGATAAAATAACGTGTGTTTTTATTTATAACGTGTACACTTTGTTGCTCTCCACGAGAGTTTTGAGAGGGGGGAAAAGAAGCCATGATAAAGTGAAAAAAATTCGGACCCCGGCGGCACCACCCACCACGGAGCCCAACAAGGGGATGCAGAGAACTGCACCAGTGCTAACCGGGATCTATACGTTCACAGGTACTTCTGAAGCCACTACCACCCTTAACGCAATGACCCAGAAAGTACGCCGCTCACTTAGTCCAAGCCGAAAACCGACCAGCCGATTGATACATGTGGACCAGTATGTACCTCCCGTTTACACGAAGCCGAGGCCAAAGCAACGTGTTGGAAACTCCCCGCCAAAATGGAAATTCCATAAAAGATGATTTCCCCCACGGGGAATCCCCTCAATTACCAGGATCCTCATTTCCATGGGCACGGGTCTCCACGCACGGCAAACACGTGGGCAGTTAACAGTTCGCGAGAGGCTATGTTCAGGACGGAACATAGCATCACGAGAAAAGCCCTCACTTCCAAAGAAGTAACCACAATGAGGGAGAAAAAGAAAGGAAAAAGTAGGAGACAAGAGGAGGGGAAAACGGAAAAAAAGATAAAAGATCGCTGGGGTACCTCGGGATTGCGACACCCGTGTTTACCTAAAGTAGGTAAACCCCCTGAGGGGTTAGAACGTGAGGAAGAAAAGTTAGCTTCTTGTCAAAGATAATTCCAAGATACTTTACTTCCGTAGCTATGGGAATTGTTACGTTATGCATCCGAATCTTAGGATCAGGATGGATGCCCCGTTTCCTGCAAAAGTGGACACACTTTGTTTTCTCAAAAGAGAAACTGAAACCATTGTAATCCGCCCATTTTAATACATTGTTGACTGCAATTTGTAGTTTCTTTTCAATATCGGTCATCTCAGAACCTGCACAACATATGTATAAATCGTCAACATAGAGACTGCCTTTAACAGGGGGGCAAAATTGATTTAAAATATTGTTAATTGATATTAAAAACAAAGTCACACTTAAAACGCTGCCTTGAGGTACACCTTGTTCTTGAATAAAAACGTCTGATAAAATGCTGCCAATACGGACTTTAAAATTTCTTAAATATAAAAAGTTTTGTATAAAAATTGGGAGATTTCCCTTAAAACCAAAGTCATAAAGGTTACGGAGAATACTGTATCTCCAGGTCCGATCGTACGCCTTCTCGATATCAAAAAATATGGAAACCAAATGGTTTTCGCTGAACGAAAGCGTTACGAATTTCCGTTTCCAGGTCAACAATATTATCTATAGTTGACCTGCCACGCCTGAAACCACTCTGAGCAGAGAAACAGTTCTTTCTTTTCCAATATATGTGTTAGGCGGCTATTCACTATCTTCTCTAAAAGCTTGCAGAGGCAGTTAGTGAGTGCAATGGGGCGGTAGCTAAGCACATCAGTGGGATCTTTGTTCGGTTTTAGGAATGGGGATCACAATGGCGGTATTCCAAGAGGATGGGAAAGTCTGTTCATTCCAGATTCTATTGTATACGAGGATATTGAGTAAGGCGTTGTCAGAGAGATGTTTTATCATGATATATGAGATATTATCTGGTCCAGGAGAAGTTTTTTTCGTATTTTGCAGGGCTCGTTTTAAGTTCAAATATTGTAAAGCTACTGTTATAACTGAAGTGGATGTCTGTTTTAAAGGTTATTGCTTTTGTTCAACATTTCTTTTGTGACTAAGGAAAGAAGGTGGTAGTTACTGCTGTTTGATATACGAGAAAATGAAGAGGCGATAGCATTCGCTATGCTTTTACTGATGATATTGTTTGGTTATTTTTGTACTGAATAATAGGTATCTGAGTGTTAGAATAAGCGCCTGCACACCGTTTAATTTTATCCCACATACACTTGCTTGAGACAGAGGCAGATATGCTGCCAACATAGTTTCTCCACGATTCCGCCTGGCTACGTCTCATAATGCGCCTAAAACAAGCTTTACACTTTTTATAACTCGTGAGATTTTCAGTAGTAGGGTATCGCCTGAACCTACACCAAGCTCTCCTTTGCTCTTTCTGAGCAATACGACATTCGTCGTTCCACCACGGCTTAGTTTGCCGTCGGAAACAGCCTGAAGATTTTGGAATGGCGGCATCGGCAGCAGCAATGGTGGCTGTAGTTATTAGGTTAACGGCTTCGTCAACGCTGTTATTTTCGATCATATCCTTCGTGATGATAGCTCTGTTTCGAAATTTATTCCAATCAGCGAAATTCATATTATAATAGGGCGTTTTGTAAGTTTTAGATGCAGAAATGGTAGGAGTCAAAATTATCGGAAAGTGATCACTATTGTATAAATCATTATCGCCATAAAAATTGAAATAAGGGAAAACTGAAGGTGAACACAAAGCAAGATCGAGTGTGTGAAAAGTTTTACTTGGAAAATGAAAATGAGTTGGTTGTTTTGTATTAAATAAACAAAGACTATGATCTGAGAGTAGTTGCTCCAGCTGAATTCCGCGTTGGTTCGAGCTGGTACTACCCCACAGGGTGCTATGTCCATTGAAATCACCAAGGATTATGTAGGGTTCAGGTAGCTGACAAATTAAGTTATTGAGGGAGGTTTGTGGAATATTTAATTTAGGTGGTAAATAAATACTACAAATTGTGATGAGAGAATGGGTGTGAATACGGATTGCAACAGCTTGAAGGTCAGTTTTGAGGTTAATTTGAGAGGACGGGTAGTCATGGGAGACAAAAAGGGCTACACCACCGGATGCCCTGCCGCCATCTACGTGATCTTTCCTATAGGCACTAAAACGCCGAACCTTTGAGATTTTGCCCTCATCCAGAAAAGTTTCCTGGAGTGCAAAACAAGCCGGGTGGAATTTGTTGACCAAGTCCCTAAGATCAGACACGTGCGTTTTGAAGCCGTGGCAATTCCAAGAAAAGAGAGCCATTATAAACGAAAAAGAATAAAGGAAGGAACTGGGACCTAAGGGACGGAGTTCGGTGACTCCGCCTCGGAACCGGATGACGATTCAGCTGACATGCCTTCTTCTGGAGAGACATACATTTTAATAGGCTCATCCGCAAATATAATTTCAGCCTTATCATTTTTAAGAAAATCTTCACGTTTCATTTTTGTTTTTATTTTAACTGAAGGAGGTGGAAGCTTTTGACGAAGTGGATGGTTAGGTGGTAAAGGCTTTAACCGCCTTTTTATATTTTGTTTATTGTTTTTATTAATTTTACCAGAGATATTAGAGTCTTTTTTTGTAGTAGAATTTTTATTTTGTTGTGGAGGTATTTGTTTTGTGGTGCTTGGGCCAGTAGTAAGTTTTAAATTTTTCTCAGACGTAGCTTTGGTTTCGTTTTCAATTCTATTAAGGATAGAGGTTTGAAAAAATTCTGTTTGTACGGCTATAGATTTTACGGTCTTTGGTTTTAAAGCTGCTGAATAGGATATATTAGGTTTAGGTGTACGAGAGAGTACTAATTTACGGGCCTCTGGATAAGATATATTATTTTTAATTTTTGAAGTTTGAATTTCTTTCTCCATCTGCCAAGAAGGGCAAGAGCGGGAGAAAGATGGATGTGCCCCTTTGCAATTAACACACATCGGTGCCTTTTGACAATTTTCAGAGTCGTGGCCAGCTTCTGCGCAGCGGGCGCAGGTAACGGCCCCACGACAAGATAACTTTGAATGGCCAAAACGTTGGCACTGGAAGCAGCGTAAGGGGTTTGGAATATACGGGCGTACTGGGCAACGGAGGTAGGCTGCAGTAATATATGATGGGAGATTCGGGCTATTGAAAGTTAGTATTATATGTTTGGTATTTTGGATAACCCCACCACGACGAATCGTGATGCGTCTGACTTGGGTTACACCTTGGTCTTTCAGATTTTCTTTAATTTCCTCTTCAGAAGAGGTGAACAAATCAGATTCGGAAATTACGCCTTTAGAAAAATTTAAACTATTATGCTGTAATACTATTATTGAGAATGTTCCTAAAGTAGTCCGGGAAATGAGATTTTTAGCCTGAGATGCGTTGGAAACTTTTATTAGTAGATCTCCGGAATTAAGTTTTTTAACAGATTCCACTTCGCCAATAGAAGATTTTATTAATTTATGTATCAGAAATGGTGATGTTTGCCTGAAACTATCATCTGACAACTTTTTAACAATAAAAAAAACGTGCGTTAATATTAAATTCACTGACACTTTGTTGCTCTGCAAGAGAGTACTGAGGGGGGGGAGAGGAAGCCATGATAGCAAAAGGAAAGTTCGGACCCCGGCGGCACCACCCACCACGGAGCCCAACAAGGGGATGCAGAATCCTGCACCAGTGCTAACCGGGATCTATACGTTCACAGGTACTCCTGAAGCCACTACCACCCTTAACGCAATGACCCAGAAAGTACGCCGCTCACTTAGTCCAAGCCGAAAACCGACCAGCCGATTGATACATGTGGACCAGTATGTACCTCCCGTTTACACGAAGCCGAGGCCAAAGCAACGTGTTGGAAACTCCCCGCCAAAATGGAAATTCCATAAAAGATGATTTCCCCCACGGGAAGTCCCCTCAATTACCAGGATCCTCATTTTCCGGGGGGACACGGGTCTCCACGCACGGCAAACACGTGGGCAGTTAACAGTTCGCGAGAGGCTATGTTCAGGACGGAACATAGCATCACGAGAAAAGCCCTCACTTCCGAAGAATAACCACAACGAGGGAGGAAATGGAAAGGACAAAGTAGAAGACAAGAGGAGGGGAAACGGAAAAAGAGATTAAAGTTCGCTGGGGTACCTCGGGATTGCGACACCCGTGTTTACCTAAAGTAGGTAAACCCCCTGAGGGGAACTATTATCTGAAGAGAGCAACCACCTTGAATTTAATGTTCAGATATATAGAGTTAGTGTGAATAAATTGCCAATTATATTCTACAGAATAGTGGACATATTTTTCGAAATAAGAACTTCAACGATAAAAGGATGCAGAAAAAAAATGAACAAGATTAAAATTAGCAGTCATGGAATTTTTTTTTTTTTTTTTTTGACTGCAAGCATG
>JAGEOH010001766.1:0-2500 GCA_032207245.1 Pardosa pseudoannulata | reverse complement strand
GGTTTGAAAAGTGGTTTAACTGACTAACCCCTACCCTTCTACAGCTTGAAATTTATGCCTTTTTAAAAGTTTAACTACGCTGGAAGAACAATAAATGATTATCCTTAAACTGGTATAATAAATAAATAGCTTAACAACTTAAAAGTGTTGTTTGTATAGATACTTTTATTTGAGGTTATGATTAAGATAAATTGAATCTGACTTCTCAAGTACAGAAAGTTTAAATACATATATTTCAACAGAAAAAGGAATAAATAAGTTAAACTTAGTACTATCATCTGTTATATATTTAAAATATCAAAAATATGATATGTATAAAATGTATAATATGTATATATAAAATATATAATGTAAAATATATATACATATACATACATACATACATACATACATACATACATACATATATATATATGTATATATATATATATATATATATATATATATATATATATATATATGTATATATATATATGTATATATATATGTATATATATATATATATATATATATATATATATATATATATATATATATATATATATATAAAATCGAAAATCTTCAAAAAAGTTTTTTTTTTTTAATTACAAAAGCTCTTGATTCTACATCATTGTCTTCCATATATCACAGATGTATGAGATTGGAGCCATAAATAATTATAAAATATAAAGTAAATAATCGAAAAAGTAAAGTTAAAAAAAAGGATGTTTAATAGGTGGTTTTGCTACGAAACCACTTGACCGTTAAAGTGTTAAGTCCTAATTAATTTTGCAGTCAAGGTTGAAGGGTTTCTTAAAATTGGATGATGTAAGAATTTGAAAATTATCCCAGAATGAATTAAGTATATATGTATACCATAGTCCGTGTATATGCATATCCGTGTACTGATACTAGGCTTCTCTAACCTGCCATTGTTATCAACTAATATTTTTCATTTTTTCATTTCAGAGTGATTCACAGGACTGTGGGAGACTTTCCAGCACCATAAGAACGGAGAAATGAAGAGTTTACCTTACTTGGCCCTAATTGTTTGAAAAAGATAAGCACTTTTCAATTTTTTTTTCTTTTTTTTTTAATTTTGGTCAGTGTTTGATCAAGTGTCAATATCATGTATCAACGAGCATTTATATATTTAATCTACTATTAATAATTTATTGTTAATAATTACCTTTTTTATCTGTAAAATATGTGTAGTGTTTGAAAAAGTTAAGCTTAGTGGAATCCTTTAACCTTCCTATGGTAATTGCGTTTTCTGTGGAAGTGGGGTTTCTATGGGGAACTACTAGTCGAGCAAAACATAAAAAGGTTTGTACCTGAAAAAGAAACCCATAGAAAAGACAATAAAAAATATATTATTTGAGTGGGTGACGTATAGTAGTAATACGTGTTTATGGCCTTAACCCGATATTTAATATATAAATTGAATTTGGCTTTTCGCCAACTTAAGTTTAAATCTTAAAGTACAAACACAATAGGCATTAAAAATAAAGGAGAAGTTACTGAATTAATGGATTTTATTGATATTAACATAAAATTTTTAAAAGATTAATAGAAGCGAATTGAGTTTTTTTTTTAAGATAAAAATTAGTAAAAAAAAAAAGGAGAAAAACAAAAAGGGACTAAAACAAGTAAGACAATTATGGAGGACGAAACTCAAAGCTCCTCTTATCGATTCGAGATCCAGGTCTCTCTCTTTCTCTCCTCCATCCTGTCTGTTCGGATGAGAACCGCCAGTCTGGAAAGCTCAAGTGCAAGTCAAGTCCAAGCAGTGTTGGCAATCTTCACAGGCAAAATTAACAATTCTGGGTCCTAAAATTATGGCATTGGCTTATAAATTATCGTACGTTTTTGTAATTAGTTCAAAATAGTGTTAATAGAGGGCGCATGTATGATATATTTTTAATCAATTGAATCTTAATATCAGATAGATTTTAAAATTGTGGAAAAACATAGAAATGGCTGAATTTTTTTTATTTACCATTGTGTAACTAGTATGTAATTTTGTAATTAAAAAATACCCCTCTACCGAACTGTTGTAGTTAAAAACTACTTTTACAAATTTTATCTGTAAAGATCATATTTATAAAAAATTCATAATTAAATATTTAAGATGAGTTTACATTTAAATTCATTATATATATATATATATATATATATATATATATATATATATATATATATATATATATATATAAGGAATTTAAATGTAGATTCATCTTAAATATTTAATTATGATTTTTTATATATAGATATATGATTATATAAATATGATTATTTTAAAATATATTTTATAAATATATATATATATATATATATATATATATATATATATATATATATATATATATATATATATATATATATACATATATATACTTTTTAATAACGTTATAATTCATTATTTACTGTGGGTTCTTTTAAATATGAAATATCCAATAATAATTGGTTTAATTACTAAAAATACCATATTTTAGGGAATACTGCAATAGAACAAATAAAA
>JAGEOH010001765.1:0-13000 GCA_032207245.1 Pardosa pseudoannulata | reverse complement strand
TTCGTCCACTTCGGGTTATCACGGGTTTTGGCTCCTGATGAAGTTTGTCAGGTTGCACTTTTCTTATTGTCGAGGACTTTATCTCTCAGGAAGGTACCGTCAGTCTTCTCAGATAATTCTAAGGGATACACTCGTTGCACCGGACGTGTTACAATGCCGAATTTGGTCTTTATCCGCACAACTCTGACTATTCCATCTTTACCTGGTAGGACCTCCATAATTCGTCCAATTGGCCACTGTAATCGTTTTAAATTGTCAGATCCAATGAGAACAATTTCACCGACAGAAATCGAATTGGAATCTTTTGTGCACTTTCTGACATTCTGCAACTGTCCAAGATATTCGATTCGAAATCTTTTCCGTAAGTCTTCACGGATTCTTTGAAGGTATTGATATCTTTTGCGCATATAGGCGACATCCACTTTATCAATGTCTGGTACACTACATTCTCTGGCTTCTTGGAGAAACAACGATGGTGAAAGAGCAACCAGATCATTTGCATCTTCTGATAAATGCGTCAAAGGTCGTGAGTTTATCAAACTCTCAATATCGCACAACACTGTGCTCAGTTCTTTGTAGTTTAACGAAGCTTGGCCCAAAACTCTGCGGAGAATTTGCTTCATTGCCCCAATCATCCTCTCCCACCATCCACCCCACCAAGGGGCCGATGGAGGAATAAATTTCCACGTAATTTTCTTTAGTGTGGATTGCATTTCTATTTTTTGCCAATCTAACTTACTCAGTGTCTTGTGTGCCTTGACAAAATTGCTTCCATTGTCGGAATATATAATCTCTGGTCTTCCACGACGCGAATAAACCTTCTAAAGGCTTGAAAAAATGCTTCTGCTGTTAGTGAAGTTATCAGTTCTAGGTGCACTGCACGATAAACCGCACAAGTAAATACAACAATCCAGGCCTTTGATCCATCCCTCATGAAGAGCGGCCCAGCAAGATCGGTGCCTGTAACCTCAAATATCGTGGCTTCTCTTACTCGGTCTTCGGGCAAAGGAGTGGACTTCGTCTCTGGGTGAGATACTGTGAATCGTTTGCATCGTATGCATTTCGAGACTACATGTCGAATCGTTTTTCTGCTTTGTAGAATCCAAAACTTTTCTCGGAGATTGTTCATCAATATTTGGACTCCAGGATGTTTCATTTCTCTATGCTTGCTCTCAATCAGCCTATGAACAATTCTGTGTTTGGATGGCAAAATAATTGGTAATCGAAAATTATGTTTATCTTTTCTTCTAAAGATATGCGTTTTCGTCCTCAGAAGTCCAATTTCGCCAACAACAGGATTATGAGATTTAATTCTTTGCTCAGATACTCCTTTCGGAAATGCATCTCTCTGGACAATCTTCAATACAACTCTTTCCGCGTGATTTAATTCTTTCACGGTTAGATTTCCAGTGCATCTCGAATTTTTGGTCTTCAAATTGAAGAAAAATCTGTAAATCCACGCAATGATTCTAATAAGTCTGGGATAACAAGAAATTTTCTGAAAGATTTCTTCTGTTTCAACATTTACTTGTGTGTTGACCACAGCCCTTCTTCTCTTTTCTCGATCGATTTCTTCTTGTTCACAAACCAAGTTGAATGTCGGCCATTCATTTTCGTTCTTCTTCAACCAAGCTGGTCCCTCCCACCATTTCATCTTCAGAAGCTGTTTTGCTGAGCAGCCTCTGGAGGGAAGGTCAGCCGGATTCTCAATTCCCTTAATGTATCTCCATGCATTTGGGTCTGTTAATTTTCTGATTTCTCGTACTCTGTTTGCCACGAAAACAGTCCAAATTTCCTCTTTTTTGTATCCAGGTCAAAACAGCAGTCGAGTCTGTCCAAAAGGTAAGTTCTACATTCTGCCATTGCAAGCTTTCTAAAACTGATGCTTCAAAGTCTTGCTCCCACCGTGGCAGCAATCAATTCCAGATGAGGTATAGTTGTTGGTTTTGAAGGAGCCACTCTCAACTTGGAAGCTAACAAATGGACTTCAACTCCAAAGGATGTCTGGATTCTTAAAAATATTGTTGCAGCATAGGCATTGCCACTGGCATCACAAAAGGTGTGATACTGCAAAACTTCTTGTTTTCTTCGTTGCAATTTATCCATCGTGGTACTGACATTTCTTTTAAGAGCGAGAGGTCTTTGAACCAATTTAGAAATTTTTCTTTTGTGCTTTCATCTACTTCTGCATCCCAGGATAGTCCAGACTTCCACATATTTTGCAGCATCAACTTAGGAAGCAGGAGAACGGGACTTGCAAAACCTGTTGGGTCAAACACTTTGTGTGTGACAGCCAAAATAATTCTTTTTGTAATTTTGTCAATTTCTTGATCTTCTACCCAATCCAATCTCAGTTTTATAATGTCCTTCTCTCGGTTCCAAATCAAACCTAAAAGGTTTGTAACGACTTCAGGATTTTGATCGAGTATTGCCAACATCTAAGATTGAATTTCGCTGATGCCATTACTTTACGAGATTCATCAATAAAGTGGAAAAGTTCAGTTTCACTATCAAAACTGGTCAATACGTTATCAATATAAAAACTCTGACGAAGTTTTTCTACTACTTTCTGATCGTGTTCTACATATTTCACGGCATTCTGAAGATGATAGTCTATTACTGCTCCTAGCAAAAATGGACATGTCACCCCGAAAACAACTCCGGTGTGTTGTAATATTTTCACTTCTTCGGTGTCTTCGTTCTTCCACCAAAAAAAATCTAAGATAATGTCTATCTGAAGGTCTGATGCTTATCTGTAAAAAGGCTTTTTCTATGTCAGCAACAACACTCAACTTTCTTTCCCGAAATCTAAGTAAGAGGGATGGGATCAGTTCTATTAAATTAGGTCCGCATTCTAAACTCTGATTAAGTGACGGGGAAAACTTAGCTCTCGCCGATGCATCGAACAAAGGTCGCACTGGAGTTGAGCTATTCTCTTTAATTACCGGTCTGTGGGGCAAGTAGTGACCACAGTCGATATCTTCACCCTGCTTCACTTCTTCGATTATGCCTTTATCCTGCCAATCTTTAAGAACTTCATCATATCGCTTAAACAAATTTTTAGAACAAAGTTTTTCTGTTGTTGTTCCCAGTCGTTTCAGAGCCAAGTCTTTGTTCGTAGGTAATGGTAAACGATCTTCAGCCCAAGGCAACGCTACTTCATAGCGTCCTTCTTTATTCAGGGTAACAGAATTCTGAAATTGCATTTTTATTTCTAAGTCTTTTTCTTTTATGACTTTTTTCGCGACTGGATCAGCAATACCGATGACATCCAAGTCCCACAACTTTGTAATGGCAATATCATTAACGAACAAATTTGTTACTACCATCGTAAAATTTTCATCGGAATCGTCAAAGGGCATTTTCCCCATCAAGGTCCATCCGAGATGTGTCCCGATAGCTACAAGCCCGCATGGTAGAGGTGCTATTTTCCCATTGAGCAATTTACCCGCTACATCTGCCCCGATTAACAAATCAATGTTCGACGACTCTTCGTGTTTCGCAATCAACTGATCTGTTACAATTATATTTCTTTCATTTAATTCCCTTGAACAAGGCTTTAATTTTAAAGTTGGTATCTTAGAACATATCTTTTCCTGGTCAAGTACCTCAAAATTGCAGTGATAGTCTTCGCTAATACTGCCAACACTCTGTACCGACAATGTTTTTCTTCGTGTTCTTTACCCCCAAACAAATTGTGAATAACATTTTCTTCTTTAAGAAGATCATAACGCATCTCTTCGGCCAATCGTCTTAATAAATACGATTGTTGACTTACAGTGTCAATCAGACAACGTATAATTTTTCTTTCATTCTTGCCTTGCAGCTTTACATACAATGTTTGTAGAAGAATTTCTCGACTACAAGTTCGATTACCTAACATCGTATCACTAATAACAGTTTTTGTGGTACTGCTTTCCTCTACTTTCGAATTATTACATTCTATTTATTTTCGTTACACATTAAAACCGAATGTCTTCCTTTACACCGTTCACAACTAATTTTACATTTGCAATCGCGAGTTTTGTGACCCATTTTTAGGCAAAAGAAACAACAACCCTTTTTTATTAGTATTTTCTTTCTATCATCTAAATTCATTTTCAACGCATATCAACAAAGAACTGACTCTTGATTTTGTTTCTCGCAAAACACGCTGTGTTTATTGGAATGTGTGGCGTCAAATAGTCCAATTGCAGTCGGAATTCTCGCCTCGCCGGCGTCCGTGTGAGATTGGGATGGGGGGTATTTCATCTTTCGTCTAGAATCGAAACCAAAACCTTCTTTCGCAATGGCAATTCTTTCCTCCCCTTCCACCTCTGATTTTAAAAAACTCATTAAGGTAGTCAACTTGTTTGACTCTTTAGTAGTTTCATTTTTCAAAGTTATGCTTCTTTCCCATACTCTTATAATATCTTCCGGTAAACAGCTTTCTACGAGCGGATATAAAATCGAGGCGTATTTATCGGAAGTCACACCTAGGGAATTCAAAGCTCGAATATAAGATTCAATTTTATCGTATAAACTGGCAAGACGCGTCTTTTTCTGACTCATAGAATTATTCAAAATTAAATGTAGCAATTCTCTCACGTATACTTCAATGAGTAAAACATCTCTTCCGAATCTAGCTTTAAGACATTCAATCACTTGCTGATAATTTGCAGCGGATGAGGGAAAGGAATCTACAATATCTCTAGCACGAGAACCTTCCACTGTGGATTGGGACAAATATTGCAATTTATCTTCTGGCGCTATATCTAGATCCTAGTGAATTTTCCGAAATTGACCCCAGAAGCCGAGCCACTCTTTAACGTAACCGTTAAATTTCTTAAATTCTATTTTAGGAAGCTTAAATTTACGTTTCGACATCGTTTCATTTAGAATACTTGTATTTTCGACATTAGTAGTGTTTAGCATTTTTTTAACTTTAGTCTTAAGCCGTATGTAATTTTCTTTATACCCAGCAAATGTTTCATATTCAACATCAAAATCTGATTGCTTACATTCCTTATCTGCTAATAACAAATCATGAATTTCTTTTTCTTTTAAATCAAGTTCGCACCATTTCTCATCTAACTGAGCAGTTAAAATTTCGATTTCTTCAATATCCTGTTCTTTATTCTTTAAACATTCATCTAATTTGTTAGCGATTCTAGTAAAACCACTTCTCAACGGAGTGCGTAATTTTTTCAAACTCTCCACCATTCAATGTTAATCATAAACTATCACAATTTTATTATTATTAGTTTTCACTTTGAAATATACTTTTCAAAACAATTACAGACGCCCACCTGGGGGCGCCAAAATGTTCTGTTAGCGGATCTTAATGTTAGGAAAGGTATAGAACTTACCTTTCTTCCGCTTCTTCTGGGCGTCTGTATCTAAAACAAAACTAGACTTCTAGGATGGATGGAGAGCTCTATTTCTACAAAACACATTTATTCTATTAACTAACACTCACATGACAAAACATAATTATTTACATGGTTCTACACTAAAATTAGTTCAAACTTTGGGTTTCGCAACAGCGATTGCTTGCGACATTCTATAATCAGAGTTCTGTTTATTTCTTTGTTCTGTCTCTCTTCACTTCAGTTCGGAGAGAAGCTTGGAAAGTCATGGAGAATGGAGGAAAAGGTTGCTCGACCGCAACAACTTTAACTTTGAAACCTTAAGTAACTAATTTGACATTCCTGAATCCATTTTCACTATAATTTCTTCGTGAACTCTGTATGCATGCATTCCATACAATTTTACCATTAAAGAAAATTTGCAGTTACCAATATTTATGAATGAGACGTAAACAGGAATATTTCTTCGTCTTGTCAAAGAAAAGCCAACATTTGTGTACTTCTTTTAGCTGGACAACAAGACATTTTTCTAACTAAATGCCACCTTTTCATTTTCTTGTTTCAACGTATACTCCTGTATTCATGAGTCATGTAGGTACTTAGTCCCTAAAGACCCTCTACGAATTTCTGGCCAGCGAACATCTAACTTTTACTTTCAAGATGTTTCAAAACCATTAGGACTACAGCAATACCTTCAAAAGAAAAATGTAACTGGAAATGTAACAATATTGTATGTGTGTGTGTGCGTAAATTTTCAAATAAATATATAATACTTAACTTTATCTTGAAAACATTAGTTAAATGGACTCCTAAAGAGGTTGAAACATTCTTTTATGGGCATGAAAAATAATGTTAGTGATCATATAAGAAATTTTAATCTGCAAAAATGTATTTATTATAGTGATTCAAATAGGAAAAAATATAAAGAGATGCAGTTTTAAGACCATTAAAATAAGACTTAAAATTTCTACTCTAGTTTTCTAGTCTTGTTTTTTGTTATTTGAAACAATGTCTAATAGTCCCATTTTATATATAAAATAACCACTTGTCAATTATGTAAGAGAAGTAGAAGTCATAAGTTTTGATAGCATATTTTCAGTATATACTTTATGTATACAGGAAAGCATTTTTATACTGCATGAATTTTATTTTTTTAAATGTTATAAAATATGCACTAATCATGTAATAAGAAACCAGTAACATTTTAATTCGTACCCATTTTTGGTCAACTAAAGTGATTAGGATAATAATAAAGTGACTCTACTTTAAATTTAGTATAAGTAAAAATAATAGTAGTAAGAACCAATAATGCGCCAACTATAATAAACGTGAACTTGAGATTTTCGTCAGGGTCGAAGCATTTGCGCATATGCCAGCTATTTCATCAAGTTCTACTTCTGTAGAGATAGTTTCTATTCATAGTCAACCACAGTTTCTCTAATCTTTCAAACTCCTCCTCAAGGTCTATAATCGTAATCGAATTTTTAGTTTCGGTTTAAATTTGTGTATTACCACTAAACACTGCAAAACTGTTTAATCTACATCCTGCAGCTGTATAAAGATATTACGCTTGTAGATTCTCATATCTAAGAAGGTAACTTTTTCTTTATGTTCTTTATTAATGTTGACATTGGAAGGGAAATTCTCAGAAGGTAATTTTGTATCCGTCGTCATTTGATTCATTCACATACTGTTGCAGAATTTTTATAACTAAAACAAAACGATATTTGTTTCTTAATCATTGTAAATTTTACAAGACAATAATATTTTCACTTTCAACAGGTAAATTCAGAATGACTTATTCTGTTAGTACATTTCTAATAGTTCTATCTTAAGTTATGTTTTCATTCTGGCTGAGGATGATTTACCTAACATGTAAAGTTAATCACTAGTGTTCGTGGGAAACTAGAATTAAACTGTATTACGTAGGTAATTCATGACAGCTACTTCTGTTAAATAAGTTTAAAATCATCAAAACATTCATATTAGAGATAATCACAAACATATGTTTCAAAATGTAAATAGTTCGTTAATAATTTTTGTAAACATTTAGTTTGAATTATGGAAAGAATTATAGTTATCAACTGTTTAAAACAAACCAAGTTGCTGTTAGAATGCTTGATAAATGTATAGGGGAGACGGGGGTAAAATAGACCCCCCCCCTATTTATTTTATTTATTATTTTTTTAATGATACATAGATGACAGCACTGCAGTCTTGAAAATGAATGTGTAATTGTGTGTTTAGCTGACAATTTAGCCATTTTATTCTAGAAAGTTGATTTGTGGTAGTCAGAAGTAAATATTTTCATCATAACATCATATCTTCTCTTCATTAAAGAATTGTGATTTGGAGGATTTAACTTCGCACAATAAAGAGCTTAGATAATGTATTATTATATTTAATGTAGCTAAAACTATTTAATACAAGATTTTTTTTTTTTTTGAAACTTTTTGCCAGAATTACACATAGAGTAAAATGGGCCATGGTCCATTTTCCATTTTTTTTTTTTTTTTTTTTTTTTTTTTTTTTTTTTAAATTTCTGTATCCCATATGTTTTTCTAAGTTGATTTTATGTGTGATACTTTAAAAAACATGCAATCAGGATTTAAAGTAACAGATATATGGCCATTCAATGAAAATGTGTGTGAAGATATCGAATATCTCTCATCATATATGACTGATCAACCATCTCCAGATTTTGAATTACCAAGTATAGCTGATCATCAACCAAGCACAGGTGATCAGCAATCAAGCGTATGCATAGAAGATCAACAACCAAATACATCACAATCAGTACAAAGTGAAAATCATCAGTTAAAAACAATATCACCTTTTGAATTACGCCCCTTGGCAAAAGCTAGCATGTGCAAAACAACAAACAAACGAAAGAAGGGTGCATCAAAAATTCTGATACACCAGTGAATAAAATGAGATGATTGAAAAAGATGTTAAAGAAAAGGAAGAGAAAAAATTAAAACAGAAAAATGCTGCTTTATTTAAAGCTAGGTAAAATTT
This sequence comes from Pardosa pseudoannulata, assembly GCA_032207245.1. Classification (NCBI taxonomy): domain Eukaryota; kingdom Metazoa; phylum Arthropoda; class Arachnida; order Araneae; family Lycosidae; genus Pardosa; species Pardosa pseudoannulata. Next base: position 4,634 of record JAGEOH010001765.1, on the reverse strand, counting down.
AGAAAAAATTTTAGTTTTAGCTATGCAGAAAAATGATAAAACTGTGCATTTTAAAGCAAATAAAGAAAATTTATGTGAATCAGAAAGTTCGAGTGATTTGAAAAATATGTCTGTTTATAGTGATACACAACACAGTGATAAAGAAAGCAATTCATGGCATGATGCTAATTTTGATAATGAATTAAAAGTTGGCAAGTATGTTTTGGTTAAATTTTTGACTAAAAAGACAGTGGTTCATTTCGTTGGTTTAATAACAGAAAAAAATGATGAAGATACGTTCTTGTGAAATTTATGAGGCAAAAACCTAATCAAAATGTGTTTATTTTTCCTGACAATGTTGATGAATCGCTCGGAAATGTTCAAGATATTGTGATGAGTTTCCCAGACCCTACTGCTTCTCAAGAAAATAGCAGACTTTCAGTAACACACAAATCTTTTGGTGTATCATTCATTAACTTCAATATTTTCCAATATTGTGCTTTATATGTACAGATTGAAGCTATAGAAATTAAATATAATACAATTTATGTTTTGTACTATTAAATAATGTACTACGTTTAAGTTATCTTTAGAAATTTTTTCCCAGTTCATTTTATCCCGAGGTCAAGATAAAATGGTCCACTTTGTCACTTGCTATTAAAAAAATTATAATAAAAAAAGTAATTATAATAATTGGTTTTGACTGAGTGTAATATAAAGCTTAATATATAGGTAATATGTATATATATTTTCAGATTAAAAAAATTATTAGTTTGAGAGTAAATACTCAATTCACAAAAGCAGACCATTTTACTCCAGTTTTCCCTATTACATTTCTGCCTTTATTTAATAAAATTTGAGTTTTTTATATGTTTACATTCTCATCTAATTAAATACTTAATATTTTTATTGCATAGTGTTATATAAGTATTTCTGTAATTGTTTTGATTTTTCAATCTCTCACAACATTTTAAGAATTATTAATAATGTGGCATAATTATAAATGTGGCAACTACTTTTCACATATTAACAAGAAGAAAAAAGACAAAATAAATACCTAAGCAGAGACTGACTGAGAAATTTCTTAGTGCTACGAAAAAAGTACAAATTTTGAGTGGTGTATAACAATGGGTATTTCATTCAAAAATGTATCTTAGTTAATGAGATTGCTTATTATAGTAAATCAAAAGAAGAAACAAAAAAAATTCTTGAATTAACTTTAATTTAATTTAATCTTTATTTCACATAATTATATTTCATGGCTAATCATTTCATATAAAAGTAGTTTTGACAGTTGAAGAATTAATATAAATGTAAAGGATAAAGCATTATTCATAAGTTCCTTATCCTGTTTACTACAAATCTGAACAAGCAGTAATACTGCAATTTTTTTAGGTAAAAATTTTTAAAGCTTACTTTTTATATTAGTGTGAATATTATTGTATAATTATGATACTTATATTAATTTGATAGTCATGTTTGAAATTTTCAATTTTAGGTGTAATTTGGAGAGTTGACACACAAGATGAGTTATGTTGATTTTGATGAAACACGTAAGTTATGTTCTATGTTTAAGGGATAATTTTTAAGTTTGTTATATTTTTATTATATTTTTACAATCATAAAATATTTATATTTTTATTGATTAAGAGTAGTCTTTAAATTTGATGGTATGTTTTGATTGAGATTTAAAATTGTATATTGCAGTATTTATTTATAGATTTTAAACTTATGTTTAAATTTTGTTATACCTCTCTGATTATGAAGTTATTTATTTAAGTCTTATCTAAATCAATATTTTAAATTACAGTTCTTGTAAAACATCTTTCAGTTTATAGTACTAATTCTTTTCTATACCAAACTTATCGTTTTATTTGTACCTTAAAGATTAAGCTTGTTAAACCTTGAACCAAGCTGAGTCCTGAGAAAAATAGTACTTATCTAAATACATGGTGTCCGCGCACCTGGAAAGTTATGGAAAATCATGGATTTAGACAATGGATTAATTTTGTCATGGAAAGTCATGATTTTTCAAGTAAAATGAGTAAAAGTCATGGAAAGTCATGGATCCACTAAACTACCGATTAAAAAAATGCATTGAATTGTTTAATTCTATTTTTACTTGTCATTTGGCTGAAGTTACTGAATTTGGTATTTATGTATTATCCTATTGACCCTATTGCCAAGTAAAATTTGTTCACCAAGGAAACTCAAAGCAAGAAAGCTTAATGGGTGGGTAAATGTATATTATTCTGGTTTTTTCTTAAATTGTAGATTAAAATTTTATTAATATAATATTCATTATTTTTTAATAAAAGTTAGTTAAGATTTTTGCACAAAGTACAAGTTTATCTGTAGGGATATTGTATATAAACATTATAGGGTTATATTGGGCTATTATTCATGGTCATCTAGATAATACTAAAGTACCCTAAATTCAAATTGGAAACATTTTGATTGAAAAATTGTTATATGATTAAACTTGGGTATGTAGATACAACAATTTATTTTTATGTATGTGAGTTTATTAACACTTATAAAGTAAGTTTATAGTTTTTTTATGGTAAAATTCCTGTAATTTCTCTAAAAGCATATATTTTATTTGTATGTACATCAGAAGTTTTATTCATATATACTTTAATGAAAGTCATGGAAAATGATCTGTTAAATCAGGGAAAGTCATGAAAAGTCATGGATTTGAAAAATTTTATTTTGGCATATACCCTGTAAATATCAACATAAACTTTAAATATTTTAGCTATAAAACAAGTGCCAGTTATTTACATCATAATTTAAACAGAATTTTTAAAAATCTGATGTAGAAACCACATAATTTCTATGTATGCATGTTACACCTTTTTTCTTATTTTACGGTACATTCTCAGAATTATCATTTGCTCATTCCTTTAAAAGTTTAAAGTACGATTTGCTTCTCAATGTAACAGTGTTGTGTGAATAGAGCTTATGGACTGCCATCTGATGGTGGCCAGTTAATATCAGTTATATTAAAAGGTTTTTTTTTTTAAATAAATAAATAAATAAATATATATGTAATATAGAAAAACAGATCGAGGAATAAGACCCCCGAAAATAAAAAGTAATGAGAGAGAACCCCTAAGTATGAGAAGTAAACTCCAACAAGCAAACAAGATCTGAAACACACATGTGAGCCACCTGTGGGCCATGAAGAGGAAATTTTAATCCCCCTTTGACATTACAGAAGTCGTCATTTAAACCAGTTAATCCCATTTTGACACTAAACAGTTACATAACTTTTAGTCCCCCAACATGTGTGGTTTGACTTACACATTAACTTTAACACTTAATGCGAAGCACCTGCAGCCACAAAACGGCATCCCCCACGCTATCTGTTTGGCCACACTAAAAACAAAACAAAAAGTGCAACGGCCAATGAAGAGATTCAAGAACGCCCAAAACACGCACTCGAAAAGTGTAAATGGTCAGGCACAATACCTCCCCTCAAAAAAAAACCTTAGGTAAGATTTTACATTTTTAAGTAAGAAGTACACACTCTCCATTCTGCTAGCATGGTTGATAGCCAGTTAGACATCTCTCTCTCCATCCGTATTTGCCTTCACAGTGCTTTGTACAAATTAACTTAGTATATGCCTCATGTCTGGACTATCAAGAATAAATAAAGATTTTAGGAGGACAATAATGGACTCTTCGTGACTGCATTATCCAAGATATGACATATATATATATATATATATATATATATATGTATCATTATAAATTAAGATTCTTCACAATTACAATACTTTAACTCTCTTTACCATACCAGGAAGTAACAAAACAATAAAAGTTGCAAATAGTAGCTGTTTATATTTGTTTTTTAAAAAAGGATAGTTTGGTTTGGAGCATTATGTTCTACTGTTTTGCTATGCTAAGATTAATATGAGCAGAACCTAATGCTTAAAACCAATTCCAAATGGCTACAAACATCCTAGTCAGTAATAGGACTTGAACTGACAAATTCTGGTACCTAAGCAAAAATAGATTTAATAAACATTGTTTGAACTACTCAATATGCCTTGTCTAGACTACATATGTATATGTCAATATCTTTCTTTTGTATTGTTGTAGACTGGCAGGATTAATATCCATTATTTTAAGATTTTTCATTAAATGGAATGTGAATTGCAATCAAAAGGAGGGTGTACAACGAACTCCTGCATAAGTACAAAATTTCAACATTTAATGGCTAATCATTTTTAAGTATTGCAAGATGCAGACTTCATACCTAAACTAGTAAAAATTAATTCAGCGATGTCCAAGATGGATATTCTTAATCAAAATAGTAGACTGTTGCTAACCAGAATGGATATTTAAAGTTTTCATGTATGTACATATAGTATCAAAAGTAGTCATAATGGATTCCCGCATGATCAAAATGGGTGTTTTTGTTGAAATCTGTATACTAAAAATTTTCATGATTGTAATACTTTCATTTTGTACAAGAAAGTAAAAACAGACTTTATGCTGACATTTCATTTTTTTTTTTTTCTGTAATGATTATGCCGAACGATGGCCGATTGATTAGGGTGCTGGCCTTCGGAACCGGAGTTCGTGGGTTCGAATCCCACTATGGCATGGATGTTCGTAGCCGTTCGGAATCGGCTTTAAGCAGTAGG
>JAGEOH010001764.1:0-13000 GCA_032207245.1 Pardosa pseudoannulata | reverse complement strand
TCTTCCGAATTTCTCTGGACAGCACTCGTCGGTCTTTATCTCACAGTTTACTCCTTCTACCGACTCGGGGTCCATTTCGAACAATAACTGCTGACCTTCCATTTTTTAATCACATAGGCCACTGTTGATTTTGGGTACTTTAGATCGCTAGATATGTCCCTTAAGAATCGGCCACATTTATGATGCCCGTTAGTTATACCTTTCTCGAAATCAGATAGCTCCGAACTGCGCGGTATCTTGCATGTGACTAATGCTGATGCTGTTTCCTACACGATGTATACCACCGGAGGCCGTGACGTACCTCAGGACCGCAGATATCGTCATTTGCGTAGGTGTCCAAATATTTATTGGTAGATAGTGTATTAAGCGATTAAATTTGTTTTAAGAAAAACATATATTCATATTGCCAAGAGAAACAGTTTACATTATGGATTAATGTGAACTCACCAGCTTAATTATTTCTCTAGAGAAAATGCACTGACTCTGAAGTGAAACCAACAGTTAGGTTTAAGGGTATTATACCAGTAACCTAAAATTTATGCAGTAGTTGGCGATAAAAGATAAAACACAATCTTTGAAACTCACAATTATAAACCCATAAAAAACTTTACAGATGTTATGTATTGAAATATGGATATTTTTACTATTATAATATTTTGTATTATTATAGTCTTACATATTACTATTAAATATAATTTTTCTAATATTAAACGTATTGAATTTCTGAAAACAAACCAAAAAATATTCTCAAATTCAAACAATATCCTATAAATACATGCTGTTAATTAAATAAAGAATACTCTTGATAATGAAGCTTTTTTAATAGAATATTTTTTAAAATAATGTTATACATACACACACATATATAGATATATATACATACATACATATATATATATATATATACATATATATATACATATATATATATATATATATATATATACATATATATATATATATATATATATATATATATATATATATATATATATATATATATATATATATATATATATATATATATATATATATATATATATATATCTGTGTATGTATTTAAATAATTAAGAAAGAATTTCTCTGTGTATTTGGTTCAATTTAAAACCAAAACTGTTTCATTTCGAACTGTTTTAATCGTAAAAATATGAAAATGCTTTATTATTTTTTTTCAAAAATACCGAATTTTTTGTATAAGAATATGAAATATAACATTTTTTTCAACATAAATCCACGACAACGGATTTTCCGAGGTCTACTGAATTTCGAACATATTTGTATATTTTGATTTATAAAACTTTTATATTATGCTCAACGTGAAAAACTGAAGATGTCATCCTCAAACTCCTTGAGCGGAACTTTAGAATTCGAACTAAATACCTTTATGCAAACTCCGTCGAACATCTATCTAAAGAATGCAAAGCAACATTTTGCTCACTCAAGCAAATGTGGCTGGTTTGAAATCAAATATTTGCTTTAGTATTCTAGCAGTAGGTAATATAGTTCAAACTCATGGTACACTAACACGGATATTTTTCATTTATTTTCTAACTTAGAAAAGTAGGAATTTAAAATCACAGTAGCGCATAAATCTATGTTTAACTTCAGATTGGGATACAAAAGTGCGACATTCCAGAGAGTTCCATTTATTTCAGTTTGAAGTACTTTTATTCTTGAAAATCTAAGTATATATATATATATATATATATATATATATATATATATATATATATATATATATTATATATATATATATATATATATATATATATATATATATATATACATACACACATATATAAATATATATGTATATTTCCTCCTTTCATTATATATATATATATATATATATATATATATATATATATATATATATATATATATATATATATATATATATATATATATATATATATATATATATATATATATAAATTATATATTTGTCAGGTTTAAAAATGGGGTTAAGAATTAAGAGATTTATAATTAAAATAGTTAGAGCTCATTAACGTTAATATAATAGGAGAAAGACACAGCGGAACTATACAGAGTGAGGAAGCCAACGCGGAAGTACACATTTTGATTAGGTAGCAACGGCAAAAGAGACAGTTCTGAGAGGGAATTTGGGCTGATAACATCCTCCACGCTTGTTACTCCAAGATGAGAACAAAGGATATATATATATATATATACATACATATATGTATATATATGTATATGCATACATATACACAACACACACACACACACACACACACACACATATATATATATATATATATATATATTATATATATATATATATATGTGTAATATATCAAAATTATTTAACTTTAATATTTCTTCAAAAGCCTCCTCTCTCCAATTTTAATTCTTCTAAATCTCTTTCCCAGCCTCTAAATGGTTTAATCAACGGAGTATTTTCCACTTAACATTCCTTTCTGTCATAAAACTGTAAACTTTCTGTCTATACAGCAATTTCCCAGGTGTTGGCGGAACATGTGTTCGTGTTTTGCTGATATTGCAGTTAATTCGCTTAGTAAGTTGTTTTTGTTGTGGGAAAATTCTTGTTGTCAGCGCTCTTGGGTGTACTTGTGTGAGAGCAGAGTGAACTCTGTGGCTTTTGATTCTGTATTGTCCAGAAGGACAGATGTCCGTGTTGCCGCTCTGAAATAAAGTTTTAAATTAGACTTCTGAGTTCTCTTGAATATGAAGCCCGACTGCATTCTCATTACTTATAGCTGTTGAACTTTCTCCTTGTGAAGGAGTTTTATAAAAAATGGATTACATTTTAAGCCGACAGGATTTTATCTGCGCTGAAACCCAATGGATTTCAAATTCATTACTATGGCAGAGAACTTTTTCTTGATGGAATTTACTTCGTGAACTTTTGCGAACTTTGTTTTTACATCTGTGGATAATGTTTTAAAATTACGGTGAAACGACAATGGATTTCGAATCCATACGGACAAAGTCTTCCGAAGTTTTAGTGACTGTGAATATCGAAAATAACATAAGTATTTCCTACCAAGCTAACTCAGACCTGTACTACGTTTGATAAACATCAAGACCATGGCAGCCTCCCGTCGACTGCAGACAGAGTTACAAGAACTCCAAAAAGCCAATTTGATTTGTTTTCGTGGCCACTGCATCCATTTCCCTACAATGCGCGTTCCGCATCGAGATCGCCGTGTTCGTGCCGTGTTCCGTTTCAAGCCTCCAAACGAACTCTTCGGACAAGGATATATCAACCCACCGATTTTCCAGGACATGCTTCAAAATTAAAATTCTTATTCTCGGTAAAATTTTCAGTGAAATTTAAAAATAATGTTTGGGAAATTTGAAAATTTAAAAGTTATTAAAGTACAAGCTGGATAAAATATGCAATGTTATTGGATAGGAAAAACTACTGCTTGCACTAATTCTCGTCATTGAAGGTAAAATTTTGAAATTAAAATTTAATTGTATTTCTAGAACTTATAGTTCGAAATTTCTGTTCTTTAAAAAATATCAAAATTTGTTTAAATGAATAATATTTCTAGATATGTAATAATTCTTAAAAAAATGTTTATGATTGTTTCTCTCATTTGATTGATAATACTAAAGAAGTGATTTAAGAATTATTTTGTTTATTTTTATGTTAACAGTGTAAAAAATTTAATAATTTTTGTTTATTTTGCTGTGCAAATTATGCGTAAACAAGAATCAAGAAACTTAATTTTGTGAACAATCAAACAGCAGGACTTTCAATTATTTTTCTATTTACCGTTTCTAAGAGAAATTGTTTTAATAATTATTGATTGCATTTGATTTTAAAATTCATGTTGAAATTCATTGAAAATTTTGAAAAATATTTAAATTAGAAATTGATATTTATATTGTATTAGTGATTTACGATGTTCGGTGGTTTCATTTAAAAATTTTGTTTACATAAATTATTCTAAAATATAATAACATTTTTATTTTTAAATGTGGTTTGAAAATTTTGTGTGTTAACTCCCAGGTTAATTTAATAATTTGGTTAGGAATTTAAAATTTTGATTTTAGGTGAATTTAAATAGTATTTTGTGATGTGCGATTTTTTAAGAACGAAGTAAATAAAGTTATTAAAATTCGATAGCACGAGAGAATGAAAAACTTTCAGTCCAACGAATGGAGTGTCTGTGACCTTGGTCAATAGAGACATTGGAAAGCGAAAAAGCACTTGAACATTGAAAATTTTGATTGTGACCTCTAAATTATCATGACGTGGCAGTTTCGGTTCGACCTGAATTACAGGAGTTTTTAAAATGCTTTCATGTGATGTTGGAACGCAAAATGTAAGAGTTGTTTTGAGGGTACAATTGTGAACGGGATTTATATAGCAGTAAACAGATGTGTCGACACTCGTGAATTGAGTTGTTGTTTTGATACTTTTGTTGAGTGTGTTTTGGGATTACGGGTTTGATTTGAAGGACTGCTCTGATGATTACGAACTTGACGATTCTAGATATCTGTGTTTTTTATGTTTTATTATAGTATTCACTTTTTATATTTAGCCAATTTGCAATTCATCGTTTTTGAGTTTTGCTTTTTACTAATTGCAGTGAATCTAAAAAAATTATTTGATTTAAAGTGTTCAAGTATTTTATATTTTACATTTTTATATTCGTAGTTTCTCATAATAACTATAAATGTGTTTTTTATTCTTTGAATTCATGGTGTGTTATTTCAAAAATAGTAAGTGAATGTTTACAATACAAGGAATATCTAATTTGATTAATTAGGAGAATTTTCATAGAATAGGTAATGTTTTCATTTTAAGTATGAAAATTTGATTGAAATTTAAGAGATAATGCAGTTTTTACGTCTAAATTCCTAATGTGAATTAAATACAGGATAGTTAAAACTTACAAATGAACAATGTTTCGAAGAGTAGTTCAGTTTGATTTTCAGTGTGGAATTAAATTTTTTTCTAATATTTAACTCCGGAGAGACCCTCTGCAAAGTCAAGGGATAGCTTAGGCGAGTCCTTTGTCGTTTTGCTCTTAAGCTTTCTCTAGGTCATGAACGGTCATTCCGTCATCGCCTTCGAGGCAAGCCCCTTCCACTCTCCGAGATATTTTTGAAGTTCAATCTGATTATTGTGTTTCGGTTTTTCACACTGAAGATGAGTAACGTTTGTAGCTGATCACGATGTGGGAAACTGTTACCCGCATACCTCTGATCTTTGGTAGAGAAAAAAAAAAGGTTTCAAAATGTTGTTCACAAATATAACGTTGGAGAGCCCTGTCACAAAAGCAATAGGTAGTCGCCTCCCACAGAGGGATGAACCTTTTGTCGTTTTGTGTGAGCACCCTCGGGGTCACTAACAATTTTTCACGTTGGTCACCACAGAGGACAGCCATTTTCCTTCTCCAAAGTTTATTTCAGTAAAATTTTAATAAAGCATAATTTGAACATTTTGAGTTAAGTTTTGCTTAGGAAAAATATTGAATTTCATAATGATAAACTTTCTTAAATACTTGTTTACTGTAAACCTTCATTTTTGTGTGTAATTTTGTTTTTGTTTATATTCATTGCATATTATCTTTTCATTGTTTAGTTGTTTAAATATTGATTCTGTATAGAGATTTTGTGATGGTGCAGGAGAGTCAGAGGAACGGTATAACTTGATAGTTTTAAATTTTGATGTGATGGTGTGGAATTACTTATGATGAGTTACAGACCAAGCTTCTGACTCTGTAACCCTGATGTCTCCAATTCTGACACACTAGAAAGACAGTTCTGACTCTTCTACACTAAATTTATTCGTTTAATGTTACAATTTCTTGTAAAAAATTTTGATAATCATATATTTGTACTATTATAAGTTGTGAAAATGTCACCCATCAGCGAGACGATTTTCTCTTTTTTCGGGGGGGATCTGTAATATATCAAAATTATTTAACTTTAATATTTCTTCAAAAGCCTAATCTCTCCAATTTTAATTCTTCTAAATCTCTTTCCCAGCCTCTAAATGGTTTAATCAACGAAGTATTTTCCACTTAACATTCCTTTCTGTCATAAAACTGTAAACTTTCTGTCTATACAGCAATTTCCCAGGTGTTGGCGGAACATGTGTTCGTGTTTTGCTGATATTGCATTTAATTCGCTTAGTAAGTTGTTTTTGTTGTGGGAAAATTCTTGTTGTCAGCGTTCTTGGGTGTACTTGTGTGAGAGCAGAGTGAACTCTGTGGCTTTTGATTATGTATTGTCCAGAAGGACAGATGTCCGTGTTGCCGCTCTGAAATAAATATTTAAAATGAGACTTCTGAGTTCTCTTAAATATGAAGCCCGACTGCATTCTCATTACTTATAGCTGTTGAGCTTTCTCCTTATAAAGGAGTTATATAAAAAATGGATTACATATATATACATACATATATATATATATATATATATATATATATATATATATATATACGTAATATATCAAAATTATTAGAACTTTAATATCTCTTAAAAGTTTTCCTCTTTCCCATTCTTATTTCTTCAAATCTATTCTCCCAGCCACAACATATATTATCTAAAGAAGTATCCGTGACTTAAAAATCTTTCAACCCATTTTCCAAAGCTGTCTCTGCAATAAATGCAAAGTTTCTGCCCAATCACCATATTTTGCAGCTGTCTCAATAAAATAGATCATTCCTACAGTTATCCAAGTTTCTATCTGATTATTAATAACGCTGACTATGCAGCTGTCCCCGAGGAAGATTTCCTCTCCACGTCTCGCTTTGGGTCCCACTCTGTAATAGCAAAGTGTTCGTTGTATTTATTCTGTCTCCTTCCTTTGAAAGTGTAATGTTGCGTTCTCTTAACTCAATAAAAGATTAAGTTTCTTTACGAAATTGTGTTCTTTCTATGGGATCGTTCGACTGCATATTCTGCAGTAAGCTAGTTGCCTAGGATTCTTTTTGTCCAGCAATCCCCGTCAAGTAAATACAATTGCGGGTGTATTTCGCAGTGACTGGCGGATTAGTTTTCACCGTGACACACACACACACACATATATATATATATATATATATATATATATATATATATATATATATATATATATATATATATATATATATATATATATATATATATATATATATAATTGCGTGTTCTGCATGCTTCGGCGATGTACCGTGGTCGAAAACGAATACGATTTTTCAGGAGCATTTGGAGATGATCTTTATTGAACAGCGTCTACAGCAAAAATCCAACAAAGAATGATCGCGCGGCCTTTTATAACATTGGGTACGCCACAGGGTGACAAAGGAATTTGTTTACTCAGCAACGTAGAAATGCTCTTAACCAGCAAAATAGGTTGGCGAGTTCAGGTCGCCAACTAGTAGGAAACAAAAGATATTAACGCCGGAAGACCACTAAAAAAGGACAAAATGTCGGATTTTGTGGTTTTCTAATAGATGAGTTAGAAAATTTATTTTAAGATTAAAGCATTAAATTTTTATGTTATATATTATATATTATATATATTTTTTTATCTATTATCAAATTCAAGAAGCCGTTAACCGTAACCTAACAAAGCATAGCTTATATCTATTTGCTAAGCCAAAGGTTTTACTAAGCTATTATAAAGAAATTAATTGAAAAGATTTCACATTTGAGAATCTTTACTCAATTATAAACTTTTTAAAAAAATGTAAATGAAAATAAACTGTTATTATAAAATAATCTTCAACAATTTCCGATTCACAAATATCTCTCAAATCTCATGATATATTACTTTGTGCTTCTAAGAATATTCTAAATTATTTGAATGCATAAAATTAGAATTTTTTATTATTTAAATTGCTTTATTGTAATCTGTAGAAGGATATTTATCAATTTAAAGCCCTTCTTTGTCTCTCACTATTTCATTTAATTGCTTATTTTCTTTCCTAAACTGTTCTCCTCGCAGTCAACACAAAGTAACGTGTTGCCTTAGAAAACAGTTTTTTCAAATTAAAATTTAGGTTATTAAAATTTTTAAGAGTTTAATTTCCTGCACACTTTTAGCCTTTACTCATTTGCACCTTGTTTCTGAAGTAGGTAAAGAAAAATCGATAAGTGCAAGTACAAGGAAAAGCTATGATAACGTTCTATTTTCCTTTTAAACTCATTACTTTTAATGCAAACAACTTCGCATTTTATTAGAACTTCTAAAATTGATAATTTTGTTGAGAAAAAGATTTTATTTTGTCCTTAATTTGAATATAAATCTATTCTCGAGAATCTTCGTAAATTAATATTTTTACTCGGTGAAAAGTTTAATTATGATTTCATAATTATTTGAAAAAAAAAAGTGTTTTGGTGAGTATTTTCTGTGGTATTTTGAAAATGCTAAAATTGCGTTTTATCCATTTAGATAAATAAATTTATTCATTATGTTATCCAAATTCCTATTCGCGAATTACTTTTTTTAATGTAAAATTTAAAATATATTTAAAATATATTAGAAGAAAAGAAATCAATTTGTATTTAATTTTATTTAATCTTTTAAAGTATAGTCTTTTCGTCACAAAACCACCTCTTAAAAAGTTTCTTCTCTTCTTTTACTAGACATATGAGTGTTTTTTTTCAATTTTCTATATATTTAACACTTTAATCTATCAAGAGATATTATTATTACATTTAATTTGTTATTCTTTTCAAATATGTGTTTTTAAACTTGCTTTAGGCAATGAGAGATATTTGTGAATCGGAAATTGTTGATAATTATTTTATAATAAAAGTTTATTTTCATTTATATTTTTTTTAAAAATCAGGAAATCAATTATCTCCATTATGACTTACTAACTTAAAACAACACTTATAAATTGTTTATCTCTTTATTTTTATTGTATTATTTTAACGATAATTATTCATTGTTCTTCCCATACAATTAAAATTTTTTAGAAAGTATTCTTTTCACGCGGTGCAAGGGGGGGGGTGATTTAACTGTAAATTACTCACCACCTCACCTCCCCCCAAAAAATTCTTCCCATGGAATATCAAAAATTTTTTAGAGAAATTTTTATAGGTTTATAAAGAATATTTTTAATTTGATTCCATTAAATCCAAAAGAAATTTTAATGGTGAACTTTAAAGGTTAAACCATGTATATTTAGCCATATAAAATATTACAGTGAGTGTTCATATAATACGCTTACTATTGTATACGATATTTTGAAGGATTCACAACTAAGGTGAACTAAGTCCACTTTGAAAATTTAGAGAAACTAACTCCTGATGTTTCTTATGACACAAACCAAGCAAGTGAGCTAAAGGCTGCACGAATTAATGCGAAGGGTTGAACAATTATTCATACTTATTTTTTATTTGTATATATTTAGATTTATTTTAAGGTACCTCAGACATGCCAATAAAATTGAGAATTTATTATATATACAAATTACATTATCACGGTAGGTGAAAAAAACAAAATTTATTCTAAAGACTAAAATTGTTTTTTCAACTATATTTCACTATTTTAAAAGCATATCCTAACCTGCTTCGTAATTCCTTTCTCAGCTTTTGTACGGAAGTACTTTATGTGTGTTTTTATTTCTAGATCAGATTTCTTGACATAATTCTAAAGATCTCCGTATTTTCCATATTTTCTCACCTTGAAATCTAAAAAAAATCTGCCTGGTTTTCATTTTAATTTACTTTAAACTCGTCTTCCAAAAATTAGTTATTTATTTTATATATCCCATTTTTTATACCTTTAGTTAAAATTTGACGTATTTACTAGAAGAATATTTAAATGTGTACAGTACTGATACGCGCGTCATTCTTGAGTGTACTACATCAATAAATGAAGACTTAATTCTTTGAGGAGGGTCATATCATATATTTTTGCGTTTATTGTTGCAGGTAATGCTACTTAGACGAGGTTAGCACTTAAGCTAGAGGCTGCATGAATTAATGCGAAGGATTGTGCCTATAGTTTGAACAGCACAGCTAAGATGAAAAAACGATTTTATGCACCAAAGTGTGTCCTCATAATTTAGATGTAGGTATCAATCAGCAGTAACCTCCTCCCCAGGCTTGGCCTGCTAACTCTAGAACAGTGCTTCTCAACGTTGAGTGATATCGCCCTCGAAAGGCGGTGGGAAGATTCTGGTGGTCAGTCAACTTTTTTTCGATTGGTAAGGCAGCGATGTTATCAGGTTTTTGCTTTCAAATTTAACTTCACAAATACTAAATCAATTTATTACGATAACTATATAATTTACAGGAATTTTACCTTTAATAAAACAAACTTAAAGTGGTACCAGAACCAGTTATTTTCATTCCCAATGTTTTATGTGAAATTGGGCCAACATTCAGACAAATATATTTAATCAACATCTATTGTTTAATTTGCACTCTCTTTTACTCTTTTATAACAAGAGGATTATTGAAACCGGACCTACTACTTAAAGAAGATTCCAAACGGTTACGAACATATATGCCCCAGTGGGATTCAATCCCACGAACTCCTGGACAGAATGTCTTCCCTTAAACATTCGGCTACAGCATTAGTTTGGGCGTTGCTGCAACGTGTCTCGACGTGTCAACGTACAACTTGTCTCAACTCTTCTTACTTGTCAACAAGTAATAAGAATTTGATTTCTAACTCTGTTGAAAAAAAACTTTTAAAATTGATTACTTCTCCTAACCTACACTTGAAATTGTGAGAGAGGGCGTTGAACACATTCCAGCTGCGGTGTGGAGCGGTAACTTAAAAAAAAGCTTGAGAATCACTGCTCTGTAGGTGTCGTTCTGGAACATGGAGGATATTGTGACAAAGAATCTATTTTACGTGTCCCAGCCACCAGCAATAATCAAGGCGGTACTTTTGCTGGTTCGGACACTGAACTCGCAACCCTCCGGTATTGAGATGGATACCTTTGCCAAATAAGCTACCCCAGCTCTGCATTTAAAAGTTAAAAATTGCTAATGAAATAAATCGTTCTTAAACTTATTATGTTTTTGTACTTGGCCTCAATTGAGTTTTGTTAAATGCTAGAATAAAAATATTTAATATCAAAATTACATGCATTCAATAACAACTTACAGTATTACAATAACACATGTGATCATTTTCTCTTTGGTAAATTGAAGAAATAGAATAAAACGTAAAAATATAAACAAAAATACAACAGTTTCCATTAAACATGTATTGTCATATTTATGTATTTTTCAGTATCTTCTTTTTTTCCGTTAGCTTATTGATAAACAAGCGTGTATTCGTAAATGCACACCTATGCAGCACACGCATACTCTAAAGTAAAAATATAACGGTCGGGATGTGTCTGTAACACCTTTAAGTGCGACGCGGGTTGTATTTCTATTTTTCGCGTACATCATCTACTGTATTTTTGTTCTGTACCGGGTATCTGCTTTCCGGTCTAAGAATTCTATATTTATGTCCATCATATAATCCTTTCCTGTTTTGAAATCTATACAAATATTTTATTATGTTTTCCGAAAAATACGGTAATGGGTACGGTGTACTTGAATTTTAAGAAAAGAAATTTTTCGTTTCTTGTTCGAGGTCTCCTTCTTTTACTCGAAATGTAACATAACAACGAAATCCCTGCATTGAGGGTTTTATTTTATGTTCTGAAAGAGAAAGTATTGTCAGGTACGGCTGCTGGGAAGAGGTTCTCTTACAAAGTTTTAAATATATTTGCGTCATTATATTAACTAAAGCGTCGTTTTACATATTGAAATTGTCGGATTTATTTGGAAAGAGTTTATTATTATCGTTAAAATATATTTAGTTCGTTCTATGCTGAAATTTTAACCTATCCCTTTATTAGTATTTATTAAACGTTGGTAAATCTATTTTGGTACATTCTTTCTACAAATTTTAATGTTTGTTAATATTTTTTACTTTTACAACTTACGTATATTTTTCCTAAAAGCGCTGTTATCATGTAAGCATTTCCTTTATAATTATATGTTATAATCAATATGTAAAAAAAAAACGATAATATATTACAGGATATAAATGAATTCACTTGAAAAATTTGTAAATTATTTTCTCCCATAATTGTGTAAAGGGTAAACATAAGTTTAAACTAAAAAATAATTTTTTTTAATTTAATTTTTCTACATTTTTAAATAAAGAACATAAAATATTCTGTAAACTTTATTTTTTATAAATTAAAACCTAATCGAATCTAGTAGCATTCTGCAATTAAAGGGGTTTAAAATTCCTATGACTTCAAACATTGTTTTAGCAAACTTATGCATGCAGCTTTGGACATCTGCATGCTATATAAATATTTTTTGTCTGCATATATTTAAACTTTGAAATAATATCGTTTCCATGTTAGAATTTGTTTATATACAAGATTGAAAATGAGTATACCCGGAAATTCTTACAAAAAATTTAGAATTATATATATTTTCTTTTTTTTAAAGGGAAAGACAGTGTTTCTATTCTGACTTTTCTTTGTACAAGAAGGATTTATCCACGGTATCCCAATATACCTAGTTTACTAAATTGGTATTGAAAAAAGTCTGGTAGAATGACTTTACAGAGCATAGCAAACCTGAAGATCACAATAGTATTTAACTCAATTTACAGCTCCATTACCAGTCATGGTGATCTAAGTGAGCCTTTCCTTCTCTTAGCAATGCTTGAGCCAGGACAAAGTTCTCGGTCCAACCGCAAAAAAACCCAAGTTTTATGATATTTTAAAAAACAATACACAGTTGCCAATTGGTTTTAACATAAAAATAAGGGTGAGGTTTATATTTACAGAGTTTTAGAGAAGAAGTCAAGATTATTTTTAAACAATTCTCCTTACGTGTTTTATACTCAACTGGTTATTGAGCTATATATATATATATATATATATATATATATATATATATATATATTAACAAATTATGTCTGTTAAATTCTATATGTTATAGAATTATGTCTTAAATTACCAAGCTCAGTCAGAAATTAGATATCGTTTATGGTATGCAGAAATATGTACAAAAAGGCCCTCAGTCTTATATAATA
>JAGEOH010001763.1:0-13000 GCA_032207245.1 Pardosa pseudoannulata | reverse complement strand
TCTGTGTGATATACATATTTACACTTCTACACTCAAAATATATACTACCTGCTTTTCACCTAGCTTTTGGTCTGGGTATTAAAATGTTTCAATTAAAGGTTTAAAAATACTTTTAAAGACAAAAGTTTAATATATAAGATTGTTTCTCGTAGGCTGCAGAATTTTCACGAACAGGATAGTTAATGAAGAACACACATTCAAGTTTTAAATATGCCCATGAAACCACAGCGTGAACTCTACGATTTTCTATACTTCAGGAGTCCGAAGCACCCCCTTTTTGATGTGGATGTTCATGGATGAATATCATAGATTACTAGCAATTGCAGTAATAGAATTGTACTTCGCGCTGAATAGTAACACTGTTGGTCTATGAAGAAAAAAATTTCATAAACCTTTAACAACTGGCGTCACTGGATCTCTCTCGAATTATGCATCTTTCAGATACAGTGAGAAGGGTCATGTCATCGAACGTTTTGAGGTCACTTTAAAATAAGAAGCTCCGATCTTCCCACTCTTATAGATCGTTACAAATAAGTCTAAGTGTTACAAATAAGACAGAAAATTGAAGTATTAAAACACATTTGAATGCATTCAAGATGAATTTGAAAATGTTACGTGCATAGACAAATGGGATAGAATTTCTATACCCAATTTAGGAGCTACGTATATGTGCCTCATTACAATTTCCAAAATTCTCAGTTCTCTTTGAAAGCAAATTTTTTATGCATTATTAAGAAAGGTACAAGAAGTGAAATTATAATGCAGACAGTAAATGTTTAAATTTTAAAAATAAATAACCTATAATATTAATTTCTTTGTGAATTATAATGAGTTATATAAACAAAGTTGTTTATAAAATATAAGTTGCTTCATAGATTCAATTGTTTTTTTAAATTTTGTTAAAACTATATTTTAAATAATTCTATGTAATTTTTTAAATTTATATATTCTATTTTTTTAAATATCACCCAGCATAAGAAAATAAATTCATATTTTCTATACTACACAAGTAAGACCGAAAATTAGCTGCTTCGCACCCAGCTTTCGTCTGGATTTTCTATATTCCCAAGTATAGTTGCAGATCGAATATGAACAATACTAGAATACACAATTGCAGTAATAAATTTCATTCTCGCTCCGCAACACTGTGCCTATACATATAAATAAAACTAATGATGCTAAATTTCCCGGCTTTTTGTACGACATAGCGTAACTTGTTAACAATGGAGTCGGTTGATTTCTTTAAAAGATAAAGATATTCATTAAATCTATATCATTATATAAAGTTGTGTAGTCAGGCGTCAATTGATCTCTCTCGAATTATGCATCGTTTACATCCAATGCGAAAAGTGAAGTCATGTAACACAAACTAGTTTTATCGTCGAACGTTTTAAAGGTAACTTTAAATTAAGAACTTCCGAGTTTCACACTCTGATAACGTTTGCATACGTAATGTAATCAGGAATTGCTACAAATAAGTCAAGCGTAAAAGAGAGAAGCTAGAGGTACAACAGGTTTTCCTAAGAGTAGGGCACTCATTTCCAAGTCGAACTCGGAGGTAGAATGCATTAGACTCGTTAACCCCTTTAAAATCGCTGAAAAAGGCGAATTCCCCTGGAGGCCTATTTCCTCTTTCAGCAAGTTGGTCTTCTCCAGGTCTCCTCCCCCACTCAAGGGGTCGGTTCCGGAACAAAGACGTTAATTTAGCCCTAAAAAGGACTGTTTTACGTTGTCTTCTCCAGGTCTCCTCCCCCACTCAAGGGGTCGGTTCCGGAACAAAGACGTTCATTTGTGTCTTCTCCAGGTCTCCTCCCCCACTCAAGGGGTCGGTTCCGGAACAAAGACGGCACTCATTTCCAAGTCCACCGCGGAGGTAGAGTGCATTGGACTCGTTAACCCCTTTAAAAACACTGAAAAAGGCGGGTTCCCCTGGAGGCCTATTTCCTCTTTCAGCAAGTTGGTCTTCTCCAGGTCTCCTCCCCCACTCAAGGGGTCGGTTCCGGAACAAAGACGTTCATTTGTGTCTTCTCCAGGTCTCCTCCCCCACTCAAGGGGTCGGTTCCGGAACAAAGACGTTAATTTAGCCCTAAAAAGGACTGTTTTACGTTGTCTTCTCCAGGTCTCCTCCCCCACTCAAGGGGTCGGTTCCGGAACAAAGACGTTCATTTGTGTCTTCTCCAGGTCTCCTCCCCACTCAAGGGGTCGGTTCCGGAACAAAGACGTTCATTTGTGTCTTCTCCAGGTCTCCTCCCCCACTCAAGGGGTCGGTTCCGGAACAAAGACGTTAATTTAGCCCTAAAAAGGACTGTTTTACGTTGTCTTCTCCAGGTCTCCTCCCCCACTCAAGGGGTCGGTTCCGGAACAAAGACGTTCATTTGTGTCTTCTCCAGGTCTCCTCCCCCACTCAAGGGGTCGGTTCCGGAACAAAGACGTTCATTTGTGTCTTCTCCAGGTCTCCTCCCCCACTCAAGGGGTCGGTTCCGGAACAAAGACGTTAATTTAGCCCTAAAAAGGAATGTTTTACGTTGTCTTCTCCAGGTCTCCTCCCCCACTCAAGGGGTCGGTTCCGGAACAAAGACGTTCATTTGTGTCTTCTCCAGGTCTCCTCCCCCACTCAAGGGGTCGGTTCCGGAACAAAGACGTTAATTTAGCCCTAAAAAGGACTGTTTTACGTTGTCTTCTCCAGGTCTCCTCCCCCACTCAAGGGGTCGGTTCCGGAACAAAGACGTTCATTTGTGTCTTCTCCAGGTCTCCTCCCCCACTCAAGGGGTCGGTTCCGGAACAAAGACGTTCATTTGTGTCTTCTCCAGGTCTCCTCCCCCACTCAAGGGGTCGGTTCCGGAACAAAGACGTTCATTTGTGTCTTCTCCAGGTCTCCTCCCCCACTCAAGGGGTCGGTTCCGGAACAAAGACGTTAATTTAGCCCTAAAAAGGACTGTTTTACGTTGTCTTCTCCAGGTCTCCTCCCCCACTCAAGGGGTCGGTTCCGGAACAAAGACGTTCATTTGTGTCTTCTCCAGGTCTCCTCCCCCACTCAAGGGGTCGGTTCCGGAACAAAGACGTTAATTTAGCCCTAAAAAGGACTGTTTTACGTTGTCTTCTCCAGGTCTCCTCCCCCACTCAAGGGGTCGGTTCCGGAACAAAGACGTTCATTTGTGTCTTCTCCAGGTCTCCTCCCCCGCTCCGGTTCCGGAACAAAGACGTTAATTTAGCCCTAAAAAGGACTGTTTTAAGTTTTCTTCTCCAGGTCTCCTCCCCCACTCAAGGGGTCGGTTCCGGAACAAAGACGTTCATTTGTGTCTTCTCCAGGTCTCCTCCCCCACTCAAGGGGTCGGTTCCGGAACAAAGACGTTCATTTGTGTCTTCTCCAGGTCTCCTCCCCCACTCAAGGGGTCGGTTCCGGAACAAAGACGTTAATTTAGCCCTAAAAAGGACTGTTTTACGTTGTCTTCTCCAGGTCTCCTCCCCCACTCAAGGGGTCGGTTCCGGAACAAAGACGTTCATTTGTGTCTTCTCCAGGTCTCCTCCCCCACTCAAGGGGTCGGTTCCGGAACAAAGAGTGATTACGTTAACCCCTTTGTTCCCCTGCCTATTTCCTCTTTGTGTCTTCTCCAGGTCTCCTCCCCCACTCAAGGGGTCGGTTCCGGAACAAAGACGTTCATTTGTGTCTTCTCCAGGTCTCCTCCCCCACTCAAGGGGTCGGTTCCGGAACAAAGACGTTAATTTAGCCCTAAAAAGGACTGTTTTACGTTGTCTTCTCCAGGTCTCCTCCCCCACTCAAGGGGTCGGTTCCGGAACAAAGACGTTCATTTGTGTCTTCTCCAGGTCTCCTCCCCCACTCAAGGGGTCGGTTCCGGAACAAAGACGTTAATTTAGCCCTAAAAAGGACTGTTTTTCGTTGTCTTCTCCAGGTCTCCTCCCCCACTCAAGGGGTCGGTTCCGGAACAAAGACGGCACTCATTTCCAAGTCCACCGCTGAGGTAGAGTGCATTGGACTCGTTCCCCCAC
This sequence comes from Pardosa pseudoannulata, assembly GCA_032207245.1. Taxonomy (NCBI): domain Eukaryota; kingdom Metazoa; phylum Arthropoda; class Arachnida; order Araneae; family Lycosidae; genus Pardosa; species Pardosa pseudoannulata. The sequence continues at coordinate 8,992 of JAGEOH010001763.1, read as the reverse complement.
TCAAGGGGTCGGTTTGGAACAAAGACGCCTATTTCCTCTTTCAGCAAGTTGGTCTTCTCCAGGTCTCCTCCCCCACTCAAGGGGTCGGTTCCGGAACAAAGACGTTTATTTAGCCCTAAAAAGGACTGTTTTACGTTGTCTTCTCCAGGTCTCCTCCCCCACTCAAGGGGTCGGTTCCGGAACAAAGACGTTCATTTGTGTCTTCTCCAGGTCTCCTCCCCCACTCAAGGGGTCGGTTCCGGAACAAAGACGTTAATTTAGCCCTAAAAAGGACTGTTTTACGTTGTCTTCTCCAGGTCTCCTCCCCCACTCAAGGGGTCGGTTCCGGAACAAAGACGTTCATTTGTGTCTTCTCCAGGTCTCCTCCCCCACTCAAGGGGTCGGTTCCGGAACAAAGACGTTAATTTAGCCCTAAAAAGGACTGTTTTACGTTGTCTTCTCCAGGTCTCCTCCCCCACTCAAGGGGTCGGTTCCGGAACAAAGACGTTCATTTGTGTCTTCTCCAGGTCTCCTCCCCCACTCAAGGGGTCGGTTCCGGAACAAAGACGTTCATTTGTGTCTTCTCCAGGTCTCCTCCCCCACTCAAGGGGTCGGTTCCGGAACAAAGACGTTAATTTAGCCCTAAAAAGGACTGTTTTACGTTGTCTTCTCCAGGTCTCCTCCCCCACTCAAGGGGTCGGTTCCGGAACAAAGACGTTCATTTGTGTCTTCTCCAGGTCTCCTCCCCCACTCAAGGGGTCGGTTCCGGAACAAAGACGTTAATTTAGCCCTAAAAAGGACTGTTTTACGTTGTCTTCTCCAGGTCTCCTCCCCCACTCAAGGGGTCGGTTCCGGAACAAAGACGTTCATTTGTGTCTTCTCCAGGTCTCCTCCCCCACTCAAGGGGTCGGTTCCGGAACAAAGACGTTAATTTAGCCCTAAAAAGGACTGTTTTACGTTGTCTTCTCCAGGTCTCCTCCCCCACTCAAGGGGTCGGTTCCGGAACAAAGACGTTCATTTGTGTCTTCTCCAGGTCTCCTCCCCCACTCAAGGGGTCGGTTCCGGAACAAAGACGTTCATTTGTGTCTTCTCCAGGTCTCCTCCCCCACTCAAGGGGTCGGTTCCGGAACAAAGACGGCACTCATTTCCAAGTCCACCGCGGAGGTAGAGTGCATTGGACTCGTTAACCCCTTTAAAAACACTGAAAAAGGCGGGTTCCCCTGGAGGCCTATTTCCTCTTTCACGTTGTCTTCTCCAGGTCTCCTCCCCCACTCAAGGGGTCGGTTCCGGAACAAAGACGTTCATTTGTGTCTTCTCCAGGTCTCCTCCCCCACTCAAGGGGTCGGTTCCGGAACAAAGACGTTAATTTAGCCCTAAAAAGGACTGTTTTACGTTGTCTTCTCCAGGTCTCCTCCCCCACTCAAGGGGTCGGTTCCGGAACAAAGACGTTCATTTGTGTCTTCTCCAGGTCTCCTCCCCCACTCAAGGGGTCGGTTCCGGAACAAAGACGTTAATTTAGCCCTAAAAAGGAATGTTTTACGTTGTCTTCTCCAGGTCTCCTCCCCCACTCAAGGGGTCGGTTCCGGAACAAAGACGTTCATTTGTGTCTTCTCCAGGTCTCCTCCCCCACTCAAGGGGTCGGTTCCGGAACAAAGACGTTCATTTGTGTCTTCTCCAGGTCTCCTCCCCCACTCAAGGGGTCGGTTCCGGAACAAAGACGTTAATTTAGCCCTAAAAAGGACTGTTTTACGTTGTCTTCTCCAGGTCTCCTCCCCCACTCAAGGGGTCGGTTCCGGAACAAAGACGTTCATTTGTGTCTTCTCCAGGTCTCCTCCCCCACTCAAGGGGTCGGTTCCGGAACAAAGACGTTCATTTGTGTCTTCTCCAGGTCTCCTCCCCCACTCAAGGGGTCGGTTCCGGAACAAAGACGTTAATTTAGCCCTAAAAAGGACTGTTTTACGTTGTCTTCTCCAGGTCTCCTCCCCCACTCAAGGGGTCGGTTCCGGAACAAAGACGTTCATTTGTGTCTTCTCCAGGTCTCCTCCCCCACTCAAGGGGTCGGTTCCGGAACAAAGACGTTAATTTAGCCCTAAAAAGGACTGTTTTACGTTGTCTTCTCCAGGTCTCCTCCCCCACTCAAGGGGTCGGTTCCGGAACAAAGACGTTCATTTGTGTCTTCTCCAGGTCTCCTCCCCCACTCAAGGGGTCGGTTCCGGAACAAAGACGTTCATTTGTGTCTTCTCCAGGTCTCCTCCCCCACTCAAGGGGTCGGTTCCGGAACAAAGACGTTAATTTAGCCCTAAAAAGGACTGTTTTACGTTGTCTTCTCCAGGTCTCCTCCCCCACTCAAGGGGTCGGTTCCGGAACAAAGACGTTCATTTGTGTCTTCTCCAGGTCTCCTCCCCCACTCAAGGGGTCGGTTCCGGAACAAAGACGTTCATTTGTGTCTTCTCCAGGTCTCCTCCCCCACTCAAGGGGTCGGTTCCGGAACAAAGACGTTCATTTGTGTCTTCTCCAGGTCTCCTCCCCCACTCAAGGGGTCGGTTCCGGAACAAAGACGTTTATTTGTGTCTTCTCCAGGTCTCCTCCCCCACTCAAGGGGTCGGTTCCGGAACAAAGACGTTCATTTGTGTCTTCTCCAGGTCTCCTCCCCCACTCAAGGGGTCGGTTCCGGAACAAAGACGTTAATTTAGCCCTAAAAAGGACTGTTTTACGTTGTCTTCTCCAGGTCTCCTCCCCCACTCAAGGGGTCGGTTCCGGAACAAAGACGTTCATTTGTGTCTTCTCCAGGTCTCCTCCCCCACTCAAGGGGTCGGTTCCGGAACAAAGACGTTAATTTAGCCCTAAAAAGGACTGTTTTACGTTGTCTTCTCCAGGTCTCCTCCCCCACTCAAGGGGTCGGTTCCGGAACAAAGACGTTCATTTGTGTCTTCTCCAGGTCTCCTCCCCCACTCAAGGGGTCGGTTCCGGAACAAAGACGTTCATTTGTGTCTTCTCCAGGTCTCCTCCCCCACTCAAGGGGTCGGTTCCGGAACAAAGACGTTAATTTAGCCCTAAAAAGGACTGTTTTACGTTGTCTTCTCCAGGTCTCCTCCCCCACTCAAGGGGTCGGTTCCGGAACAAAGACGTTAATTTAGCCCTAAAAAGGACTGTTTTACGTTGTCTTCTCCAGGTCTCCTCCCCCACTCAAGGGGTCGGTTCCGGAACAAAGACGTTCATTTGTGTCTTCTCCAGGTCTCCTCCCCCACTCAAGGGGTCGGTTCCGGAACAAAGACGTTAATTTAGCCCTAAAAAGGAATGTTTTACGTTGTCTTCTCCAGGTCTCCTCCCCCACTCAAGGGGTCGGTTCCGGAACAAAGACGTTCATTTGTGTCTTCTCCAGGTCTCCTCCCCCACTCAAGGGGTCGGTTCCGGAACAAAGACGTTCATTTGTGTCTTCTCCAGGTCTCCTCCCCCACTCAAGGGGTCGGTTCCGGAACAAAGACGTTCATTTGTGTCTTCTCCAGGTCTCCTCCCCCACTCAAGGGGTCGGTTCCGGAACAAAGACGTTCATTTGTGTCTTCTCCAGGTCTCCTCCCCCACTCAAGGGGTCGGTTCCGGAACAAAGACGTTAATTTAGCCCTAAAAAGGACTGTTTTACGTTGTCTTCTCCAGGTCTCCTCCCCCACTCAAGGGGTCGGTTCCGGAACAAAGACGTTAATTTAGCCCTAAAAAGGACTGTTTTACGTTGTCTTCTCCAGGTCTCCTCCCCCACTCAAGGGGTCGGTTCCGGAACAAAGACGTTCATTTGTGTCTTCTCCAGGTCTCCTCCCCCACTCAAGGGGTCGGTTCCGGAACAAAGACGTTAATTTAGCCCTAAAAAGGACTGTTTTACGTTGTCTTCTCCAGGTCTCCTCCCCCACTCAAGGGGTCGGTTCCGGAACAAAGACGTTCATTTGTGTCTTCTCCAGGTCTCCTCCCCCACTCAAGGGGTCGGTTCCGGAACAAAGACGTTAATTTAGCCCTAAAAAGGACTGTTTTACGTTGTCTTCTCCAGGTCTCCTCCCCCACTCAAGGGGTCGGTTCCGGAACAAAGACGTTCATTTGTGTCTTCTCCAGGTCTCCTCCCCCACTCAAGGGGTCGGTTCCGGAACAAAGACGTTCATTTGTGTCTTCTCCAGGTCTCCTCCCCCACTCAAGGGGTCGGTTCCGGAACAAAGACGTTAATTTAGCCCTAAAAAGGACTGTTTTACGTTGTCTTCTCCAGGTCTCCTCCCCCACTCAAGGGGTCGGTTCCGGAACAAAGACGTTCATTTGTGTCTTCTCCAGGTCTCCTCCCCCACTCAAGGGGTCGGTTCCGGAACAAAGACGTTAATTTAGCCCTAAAAAGGACTGTTTTACGTTGTCTTCTCCAGGTCTCCTCCCCCACTCAAGGGGTCGGTTCCGGAACAAAGACGTTCATTTGTGTCTTCTCCAGGTCTCCTCCCCCACTCAAGGGGTCGGTTCCGGAACAAAGACGTTCATTTGTGTCTTCTCCAGGTCTCCTCCCCCACTCAAGGGGTCGGTTCCGGAACAAAGACGTTAATTTAGCCCTAAAAAGGAATGTTTTACGTTGTCTTCTCCAGGTCTCCTCCCCCACTCAAGGGGTCGGTTCCGGAACAAAGACGTTCATTTGTGTCTTCTCCAGGTCTCCTCCCCCACTCAAGGGGTCGGTTCCGGAACAAAGACGTTAATTTAGCCCTAAAAAGGACTGTTTTACGTTGTCTTCTCCAGGTCTCCTCCCCCACTCAAGGGGTCGGTTCCGGAACAAAGACGTTCATTTGTGTCTTCTCCAGGTCTCCTACCCCACTCAAGGGGTCGGTTCCGGAACAAAGACTTTTCTCTTCTCCAGGTCTCCTCCCCCACTGAATGGGGTCGGTTCCGGAACAAAGACGTTTCGGACTAACAGGTATTGACCTAATTGTTAAACAATCAGTTTCCAGCGGGGCCACGAGGAGGCTAGCTGCGTCCTGAACTCGGTGCTTGCAGGTTCAACAGGGAAACCCCTCCAAGTCGCCTCCCCTATAAGGGTCGGATCTAGAACAGGGATTTCGAGCACAGCACCGAGCATCTCTTTCCCTGCGACTAATCACAACGTACTCTGCTGAACTAGTACAGTTGGATTTTGTCACTCCCGCCGTATGAAGAGATGAAATATAAATAAATTACTAAAATAGGTTCTAGGTATGTAGAAGTTTCTCTTTTTATATTATCACGAGTTTCTTGAAAGTAATTAATCTATAAATATTTATTCTTTACATTTGAAACAGGAATATGTACTAAACTTAAGCTGTTGTAAAAATATTTTGAGCTAATAACTGAAGGTACTAAGATGATATAATTAGTTTCATACTATTTTTACAAATTTTTGTAAGCACAAGTTGTGTAATTCCTTAAATTTGGCGTTACGGATATCTGTAAAATCTCTAAAATTTTTTGTAGAAATCTATTATGTACCTCTTTAATAAACTTACTCTAAATGTTTATAAAAATAATAAGAAAAAATTTAAAAACTGTAATTAAAATTTAATTCTTTTGGTCATTAAAACTTTATTTGCGTGCATGTAAACAAGAAATACTTTTTATGCAAATGTTAAATTTTAAGTTTTTAATGACGAACATTACTCTAAAATTGAATCTAAATTAAAAGAGGCGGCAAGTTATAATATATTTTATATTTTTAAAATGCTAATATTTTTACCCATTTTTGTATAATTGTGACGTTTATCTCCTGTCTTAAATAATCAATATTACTCTCATAGTAATAATTTTATTTCAATTATAAGAAAACGTCATTATATTCAAATGGGGTTAATTTTATGCAAGATGTCTGAGAAATCTTGAAACCACATTAAAGACTAACATTCGGAGGGAAATCAACTGAAAGTAATTAGTAATCATAGCATATTTATTTCTAAAAATACTTCAATAATAAATGCACTTTACTATTTTGTACTATTTTAACAATATAAATTTATTCTTACACATTTTAATAAATTTTTTGCTATTATTTCTGGATTAAAACTGAAAGGATGTTAGTCGGGTCATTAGGATGTTTTTGTATATCAAATATATTCATTTATTATTACCAAAATCCTAGCTTAAATGTCAATTTTTTTAAAGCCGATTCCGGACGGCTAGAGACATTCGTGCAAGCAGCGGGATTCGCACCCGTGAAATCCGGTCACAAATATTACCCGTTCAGTACGGTGAGTCCCAAATAATTAAATGAAAATGTTAATTAGACAAATACCATACGCAAAAATACCTAAATTAAGCATAAGAAATAAACTATTCAATTCCCCATCTTCTATAATTATATCATCATTAAGCCAAAAAAGGGATAAATTTCAAAAGGATAAATTTTTACATAGAAATTGTTGTTTTATTTGCTTCCAGAACTAAACGTTTTAATCCAAAATCAAATTTATGAAAATATTTAGAAAGATAAAAATGATAGTGAATTATTAAAATAAGAAAACATTTTAAATTTCTCACACATATTGAAACTTTAAGTTTTTTTTTAAATTTAACAGAAGAAACTTTTTTGTTTCTCCTATGTTAAAAATATTTTTTTAGAATAGGCAAAGTAATTAATAAACCTTAAATAATACCCAAACGGGTTAAGTATATGATATCTTGTGTCTTAAGGGACACATAGAAATTTTAACGCTAGGTTAAAAAAAATATTTGTCAATATATGATATGAAATGAAACGTGCTAGAAATGACTTGCATCAAGTATAAAATTACTTTTCTTCAAAAATCTATTTCAAGTACACATTATAGGTAATGCGAAAGAGTTGAAATTGGTCTTAACTTTTCAAATCCAACATCCTAATATTAAGAATACATAGAATATTTGAAATTCTAGAATAAGAATTTTCCACTATTACTTTTAAGAATGAAATTTACATTAAATAAGCATTAAAGCTATAAAATAACAAAAACTCATGTCAGATCTGAAACGTATTGAAAAGTATAACAGTGATACATCAGAAAATATTCTATGCATTAAACGCTCCACGTTAACTATACATCTATGAACAATATGTTGGAAAAATTTTAATTAATGTAATATCTTGCAGAAAGCATAAACAAACCTAATATAAAAACCAAAAAGAAGTCAATTTCATTCTTAACACTGGAAGCGCGCAATGGGTCATTTGAACCCAAAATTTACTTTGTGTATAAATGTTATTAAAGGAATTGAAATACGTTTCTTGAATACCCCTAAAATTCTACGAAAATATAATAATGAAGAATCTGTGCCTATAAAAAACATGATCATGAAGACGAAGCTTCTAATTGTACACTACACTAATGTAGAAAAGGAACAATATATATACATATATATAATTTTTCCAAACTATGCGAGAAACATAATTTTCTAACTATACTTTCCAATATTGTAATATCTTACTATTTTTAATAATTTAATGGCTAAAAATGAATAAAAGCCATTGCGTATGAATACGGTACATTTTTGAATAAAAACAGTTTCATATTTATCGGGGTATATATTTGCCACAAAGGTCGACTGATACCGGTACAGATTATGTGTACCTATAACGCGGTTCTTGATATGAACATTGCACGGAACATTATGAGTTTCAAAATGTAAATTTTATTGCTATTTGAAAAAATACCTAAAAATTGTTGGTCAATATATTCTTAGAAGTAAAATGAAAATATGAAGATTTATGTCAATTCTCGAAATAAGATTCCATATTCACTGCAAATGTACTGAATTTAAAAATTATGAAAACAAATTTTAATTTTCTTAAAATACGCATTGAAGGTAAGTGAACAGTTCTAAAACGTTTTTTCAAAATTTCATATTAATTATCAGATAGATAATATCAGAAGCGTAAAATAATAAATTTTTTAAATTAATTTTAAAAATGAAATTTGTGTAAAAAAAGCATGAAGGCTATAAAATGATCAGAATTTCAAAAGAGTTCTAAAATAGATGAATATTGATAATACAATAAAAAGCGATATGTCGAAAAACATAAATATTAAATTTTAAAACTGTTCCATGTTAAACATAAACAAATATATCAGGAAAAATAAATAAATATTAAAATTAAAAAAACAGAGCATACACATAATGATACTTCAAAATAAAAATTAAAAATAAAGAAAAAGTTCATCTACTTAAAAAAGAACATCGCATGGAATATTGAAAATATTAAAGTATTTTTTTGATATTTTATTGTAGCCTCCACACTATGGCCAGTTGTTCACCACTTCCTGATGGTGACCTCGACCGATGGTTCACGGGTCGCATTCACACGCTGGGCCACTGAATGAGATCAGCGCATTGATTCGTCCATAGGGTCCACTGCGCACTTAAGTTGCGCATCTGGCTGCCTTTGATCTTTGGAGAAAAACCGCCTCCGAAGCCATCGTCCGCCAAGGCTATTTTATCGTCTGCCGCCATCGGCCACGATAAGCCAAAGCCCCTCCAGACGGTGGTCATGGCTTGGAGTGGACCATAGTGTGGAAGCGCCTTAAAATATCATTCCAAAAATACTTTTGCAATTTTTAACAAAATAAAATGAAATAAACTACATAGATTTATACAGTTTGAATTCGTATCAACTTCACTTTGACTTATGCAACACAACAGTAAATCGAAAAAGAATCTTTTTAATATAAAAGATATTTTATTTAAAAAAAGTCATTTAAAAAAAGCATTAAAATTACTGACCGAAAATATAAATCGAACACATTCAGGAAAATTCTCCTTAATCCTCTCGTCGAACTTTTCAGAAAAATACACGAATTTGTTCATTATTTCAAACTTAAAAAGTTGTAATGGATGTTTGAAATCGACATTACAAAGTAACAATCGGCGTCCTATCAACCCTTTAACAAAACATTCTAACATTTCATGTTAGAAAATACCATTTTCAGTAGATCACATCAGTAATTTCACACTCTCATAGTATCGTGATTTTAATGTATGTGTTCTAAACACCCTGTTTTAC